>JAODTR010000006.1:1003920-1020531 GCA_025399935.1 Amblyopsis rosae | reverse complement strand
TCTTTATTCCTCCTCAATCCCCTGCATCAAAGTCTCAGGCATCAGCGCAGTGATAAGTCTACGCATCACCGTCATACAGAAGTGCTTCTGTCGGCTTCACATGTAGCCTAGGTCTGTGTATGTGGTGTCTTCACATATTGATTCTTAGCAGTTGTATCAAGACTTAAGCTTGAGCTGTAGATTCATAAATGCTTGGGAAAATGTAGCTTCTGTGGACGCTACCGCACTACTTTATCATTTAAAGAGCTTCGCTACTGAAAAGCTATTTGATTCAGAAAACAGTGCCGCTACCACCGCGCTACTCATAAATGTAGTTTAACTAGTGCCCCACTGCGTATGTAGTATTGCATACATTTTGTTCATATACATAAAGTCTCCGGGCTAACTAGTGTCACCCTTATTCTATAATTACCCACAGACAATTCAGTTTGGACTCAACTCAATAATAGCCTATATTACGATCATAATTTCAAAGCCCCGCCCACAGGCCCGAGAGTGCCCCTGCCCCGCCCACATGCCCGACAGTGCCCCTGCCCAAGATTGCCTTTCTGCAGCTAGACACTTTTGTGTCTGTGTGTGCTGGACTGAACTGGCAAGCCATAATAAAATAAGATAGAACTGATTATTACAAGTGTACCTGCTGTTTGTAGAACCATAAACCTTTTCATAGTTTAATGCATTGATATTGTATGACACACGAGGGATATTAAACACTAGAGAAAGTCATTCTGTTGAGAGTATTTTGGTAGTTAACTGTTGTATTATACAAAACATGGTTGTTGTTTTTTTCATGGATATTGCTGACTTGCTGACTGATATTTTAGCGACGTGACGGGATTTGTACTTCTTGTTATTATTTTAAAGAAAAACAAGTGAGTCAGACTTGTTCAATTGACAAATCACATTTACGTCAACCCACCTATGTGCAGCCAGAGACACATGCAAACTCTTTTTTCCTAACCTTCAAAATGGCCAGATACCCAGCTAGCGGTTAATTCCAGTATAACAGCCAAAACAAGATGTGTGAAAGGCGCACTGGCAACAATTAGCACAAATATATTGGGTGAAAATACTTCCACAGGGTTTTTTTCATCGGGTAATCACATGCCCCGTGTGACGGGTGGTGGTCACCCGTTTTTTAAACACAGCCCCCTTAATCAAAGAGAGATTTATACAGGAGCGCTACATCGAGCTATGGCTCAACACATCTATTGTGCCACCTGCTGCATAACACTTCCTTTACCTGTGAGTTAACGCCCCCCGATCCTGCGCTCCTTTGTTTATGGGTCCCTAAAGCATGCCAAGCGCAATGCAAATGAGCTAACAAGCTGACTGATTAATGAAACAGGGAAAAAAGGGAAGAATCCATCACAATCCAAGCTACATTTACAGGTGCGTTCTACCAAGAGAAACCCCATCCTTGCGGTTATTATTTAACTCAGACACACACACACAAGTGCACATGACACACACACACCTACATACAGACACACAACACAAACACACATACACGGCAACACACGTGCACACACAAACTCTCACGTCTACATACACGGACAAATAAACACAAACACACACACCTACACACACGCACACCTACACACACACACACAGACCATCCAGGTCCAGACTGTGGTACTCTATCATTGTGATGGGGAACTCTGGGACCCCCCCCCCTCTCCCCACCCCCAGCCCTTGAGCAGGTTTAGCAGCTTGTTTTAGTGCACTTTGACAAATAGGCCAACAGACTCATGGCTAACTTCTGTCCTGATGGGCGGGACCAGCAGCAGGCCAGACATGAGCACTAACCGCTGACCAAGTACAGCGAGCGAGATTTATTGACGTATTTATTTATTGTCATTGAAACATCTACTTTATATGTGTTCCTGAAGATTACATGTCACGTATACGGCCTGTCACAACAAGAGGATTACTGCTTGTACGTAGCACTAGCTGTGTGTGGTGTATGTGCGTGTGTGTGTGTGTGTGTGTTTGTGTTTGTGTGTGTGTGCGTGCGCCCCGGGCTGTCAGCATGAGGTCAATATCTCCCGAGGTTATCTTTGCTCTGGCCTGATAATCTTCATCCCCAACAAACACACAAACACACACACACACACACACATACCGACAGACACACGCACAGACACGCACGCAGACACTCACAGACACATATGCAGACACACACGCACGCGCACACGCACACACACACCAGGTGCTAACAGGTATTTAAAAAGCTGCATCTGGACAGAAGTTTTACTGCAGTGTGTGTGGGGTTATATTGCTAATGTGTCATTGTAAAGTAAATGGTAAGCGCTTACTTTACACTTTGCGCATCCCTCTGGTTCTATGGGCATGCTTCATCATTCCTCTCCCTGCAGCTTTTGATGCATACCTTGTCAAAACGTCCCGGGTACCAAGAGGAAAAATTATGCACATCACTGAGATGGCTGTGTGTGTGTAAATGGTAGGTAATATACAGTTTATGTGTGAATTTGGCTGCACATACATTTTTATTGTGTTAGTGGGTGTGCATGCTCGTTTGTGTCTGTGTTCTTGAGTGTATACGTGTGCACATGCGTGTGTTGTATATAGCATGATGTGTGTGTGTGTGTGGGCACCAGTAATGTGGAAAGGTGCAGTGCAGTGCCCCGCCCTAAATGGTAAACTCTGGCTTGCAACAGAATAATACATTGTCTTCGTGCATTAGCACCAGGCATAAGAGCCACGTAGAAAACACCTTAAGCCACTCTGTCTGTGAAGAGCCCATAAGAAGTTGACATTCGGGGCAAAGGATCTGCATGCCTTTGAAGTCTTGTGATAAAATACTTAACAACTGCAGGGCTTTTAAAGGCGGGCATACTTCCTAGGGCATAGCTTTAAGGGCGAGAGCCTGGGGACAAAGAAAAGATGTCTGCCTTCGTGTGTGTGTGTGGGTGTGTGTGTGTGTGTGTGTGTGTGTGTGTGTGCATATGGGGTGTCAGATGAATGATAACCACCTAACACCATTTGTGCTCTAACAGCAGGAAGGGCTCACAAAATAGGCTGGAACTATAGCTTCAGCTTCAGCACCAGTGTAACATTTAAGGGAAAGATGAGTATCAGCAGGGTGCCAAGGTCTATTTGAGCAGTGAAATGACAAGCTTCACTGTGGGAGAAATCTTTAATTTCTATTTGCTCATCCTGTTCGTGCTTCTCGATCTCCTGACTTCTCCTGAGTGATATTTCACTTTGGCTTTAAATGTTCCCATCAACACACACACCTCAAGAGAGAGATCAGCAATTCAGTATATTTTTTTTTCCCCTCACGGCTCTGGATCAGCAAATAAAACAACTGGGTTTGAAAAGTGTTCGAAAATGCAAAAATATTCCCAAAGTGACGTCACAATCACCGTTAAAGCCTTATTGAACTGGTAAACACTTTACTCCATAGATGCCTTACTTCAATGTAAATCCACACGCTAGTTAAATAACTATTAAAATAATACTATGTTTACGGAACATGATTGTTTCTCAAAAATGTTTCTGCAAAGTGCATTGGTGTCTCTACTGGAGGTACTGTTTATATTATAAAGATAATTTGGTTTACAAAATTACAGTGTTATATATTTTCATTGAAATACATTATATCTGAAATTAAAAACTTCAAATTTGTTGACATGTTCAAAGTGTGTTTTTGATTTTTTTTCATCAGCTTGAGGACATTTAATACTGAATTTCTCTCTGCCAGAGAAGTCTATTAAAAGATCCTTAAAAATGAAATGAAAGAGACACTAAGGGAGAAAGACCGATGATGAGAATCGAGAAGCATGGAGAGGTAGAAATCAATAGTGAAGCTGGATTGGCCAATTACGCAGTCATCGTTCAGAGAGATACTGTACTTCAAACAGGATAGACTAGGAGTGTTACTGAGGCAAATACATACACTGCAAGACAGACGCACAAAATACAATAGAAATTGGATGACAGAAAAAGCTTTACCAGTATAATAATTGATCCTATAGAGGAGCTATAATGGAGATAATAGGCTGCAATTAATTTACGTATACAGAAATTGCAATGAGTGTCGCAGGAATATACTACATCTTTATCGAATTTTGTTTTGTCATTGTTATTGTAATTAGAGGATGTTTTGCCATAATTATATCTCAGACGTAAGTATCACCTGTCAGATGAGTATAATAGGGAACTGAAACTTGTGCCAACAATGAAACATCTCTCAACCAGTTCTATCCTCTAGCCTGTAATGTCCTTGCTGTCAGCATCGTTTCAGCAATATAATGGCATTTAAAAGCTCTAGCAACTACATAATGTGCTCTTGTGCTATGAAACAAGAGGTCGTTCTGCATGAATCATGATACGTGTGCATGGTTACGCCCACACACCTGCAGCTGTGCATGCAGGCTTACATGCACACGCACGCACACGCGCACGCGCATGCACAAGCACACACACACCCACACACACACACACACACGTACACACACACAGCCAGCAGGCAAGGATGAAAGCAACACAATGCAGTAATAAAAGGTACACACAAATTCTGCCATAGCACACGGTTTGTGTTTTGAAATGACTAAATGGGTGTGTGATTGCAGGAGGAAGAGTAGAGAGGAACGCGAGCCACTTTAGGTAACAATATTCTAATCTTACAATAATTGAGATGATACAGTTCACCTTTTATGAAAGCCTTTCAAGTTCCCTTTCTGGCCAAATGCACTGTCTATAGCTGTGCTTTCAGAAGGGCTGCAGCCCACCGCTGTAATGGCTTTATAGTAAAGTGAACACTTAGCGCTCTCTCCTATGGTTCCCATGTGTTGCCAAAATGACCAACTGGGAACCTGTAAGTGCCATTCGTAGCTTGTAGTGTGTCCTTTCACATCACAATCCTGGTACATACTGTCTACACCTGAGCACCACAAGCTATGGGGCATGCAATGGCACAAGATTGACTGGTGGATAGGTAGACAAAATAACGCTTAATAACATGGCAACTAATGAATAGAAGATGTCTGATGTAAGGCAACATGAGGGATAAAGAGGATAAGGAACACAAGAGGATCATGGGACAACTGAGCGACATTACAGTCCTTCTGACAGCTGACAGATAAGACAAGCCCTCTATTGTGTGTGTGTGTGTGTGTGCATGTGTGCGTGTGTGTGTGTGTGTTTGTGTGTGTGTGTGTGTGTGTTGTATTAGTACATGCGCCCATGCATGCCTACTTTTTACTACGTCAACTTTGCCAAGATTGATAAACAGGTTAACAAAAACAGGGGTAAGGGGTCAACCTGCACATTGGTGTCCATGGTGACAATAAGTTCAGACCTGCACATTAATTAGGTTAGATATGAGTAGACATCTTATCACTAGTCAGGTCTAACACGCTTCAAGCTATTGTATCTATTTAGGGACATTACATAATGTCACAAACAGATTATAAAAACTGCAAAAATGCAAAGACACGGCTGAATTAATTTTGCATAACTTAAGTCTGGAATAAACAGCAGAAAAACAAGGGTTAATATACTATATTTACAGGTATATAATGATGTTTGTTTCGTTAACTTGTCAATTGGGACAGACAAAAAGAACCAATTGGATGTAATCCGGTTACTAGCAGTTTGGCAGTCAAAAACTTTTCTTAACAAGTGGATGGAAAATATTAGTGCTCTACATATTGAGTGTGTTTTTAGCAAAGGTAGGCACTTGGGAGAAATTCCAGGAGGTATTTTCAGTTGTAAGAAATGTCTTTGTTGATACTCAAGTCCATTGTATTTTAGGAGCAGTTCTCAGATAGGCAGTGGTCAAATACAGGACAGAGAATCTATTGTTTGAACCTAACAACTTTAAACAATATATCAAAAGGATTGAACATGGGTTTATACGTGACTCAGGTTAAAACATGGTTCCTGGCTGGTTCATAGCCCCATGTTCACCAGAGATACAGTACATAATCTATTTTGTTTGTAGAGACACTGCCATTATCACGGGGATTTCTTTGAGGACGGTGAAAGACAATATTGGGATTTTGGGATCTTGATCTCTGAAATCTGACATATTATATCCTGATGCTCCCATGATGGGAAAGGAGGTTATTATGGTTAACTATAGTGATCCCAGTGGGTTTACCTGAGATGGTGGGACCTTCCTTTATTCCCTTCCCCTGCTCTATTAGACAGGTCTGTAATAGGGCCATTTAATTACCAGTGGCTGCCTCACAGCTCTTCCCATGCACCATACAGCCAAGGGCTCTTATTACCACAGGCGCTAGCCTGGCCTCTTAAATATCAAACACTTCCTTGCACCTTGAGGCTTGACGGCCTCTTAGCCCACGGCTAACTCACTGCTGTCTTCGGTGCGTGCACGTATGTCATCATACACCAGCGTTAAGCGCTAATGCTCACTTCCTGGTGGGAGCGAAGCTTCCAGGCATATAGGAGCCAAACCTGTGGTTTGTAAGAGATTCTTAATGTTGCTTTCTCAGTGTGTCCCGACACATGCTCTACAGTACGTATGGTGTCGTTTTGAACCATTCTACAGCTAGAATCGATTTGCCAGCAGCGTTCACTGGAGGAGGATGAACAAGGATGTATTGATTAAATATGCTCATGTATATTACATGTTTAGCAACAACCGGAGAGGGAGAGAGGGCTAATTAAAAAAATATATAAAAATAATGACAATAATTCTATGCTTTCACATTGGGAAACTCCATGGGCAATATCCATGGCTTAAAGGCAGTTAGTCATTTCCAAGAACACTTAATAATAATATCCATCCGCGTATCCGTGGTGTCAATCCACACATTGAAACACATTCTGAAGCAAAGCGTAGCACTACGGCTTTGTTGATTTGAGCGGTTTAGCCAATTTATTTATTTAGTTATGTTCCTATTAACGGCGCCAGGGCTGTGTAGAAGTATCCGATAATTTTTTCAACATCAGGTGTGTTGGAGCAGGAAGACATCTACAACATGCAGGACAGTGGGTCCCCAGGACCAGGGTTGAGGACCACTGTCCTAGAGGAGTTAAAGGCAGGGTTAGTTCTTTTCGAGAACACTTGCAAACTTTGACCTCAAATCAAAACAATATCCTTCCGCAGCACCGCCTCACACATTTTATCACCACGCACAGAGAACGGTAAGATGGAAGAAGATATTTGATTAATTGGACAAAAAGTGTATTAGCTTACAATTAACTTGCAACAGCTGACTATACTTTTATGGAGTTGCTTTGATTTGTAACTCATGCAGCACATGACCCTCCAATCCTGACTGTACAATCCTGACTGCAGAGTGGCTCACAGTCCTCCCTATATGCATACCCCTTCAGATCTCCTCTTAATTCTGATCTCCACCCTCACCCTTAGACATTTGGGGTCCTGGGGCTTCTTCAGGTCTTCCATTTATTTAATGTGTTTGGCCTTGTTAATAGAGAAATACTGAAATTAAACTCTTATTCTATTTATGGCCCAGCTCTTGTTTGACTCAGAAATTAACATTAAACCCAAATTGATGCTTGCTCATTCAAAACATGCCATGCGCCATTATACTATGCCATGCATAACCCAATCTAATATGCTCAGATATTATTTCTATTTTGGACAAAGCAAATATTTGATATTATATACCAGAGTGGGGATAGAGATGACTATGTAAATGTAGTAATTCAGTATTGGGGATGGCAAAAGTATGCATAGCAGGCTAACATGCAGACTCAACAATCTCAGTGCTTGTTGGATTATTCCAAACAATTTATTTACTATTTATATATCTTGTATCTAGTAGCATTTTATATTTTTCTCCACGATAGCCTTATATCTACTGTGTATAATTCTGTGATGAGGCATGACTCAACTAATGCTGTAATAATAGAAAAGCATCTTAAGGGTATAGTAGGTGCTTTTGTTTGGATCAAGTTATCTATTATCTATTATTTATCAATTAATAACAAGATATTGCCAGAATGACGTAGCTATAAATAGTACAACTCAAAACAACAAATATGTTGTATCAAATTATTTTGTCTCGAGTCGTTATGATAAAACAATTTGCCCAAACCGCGAACTCCTCGTAAGCCACAGTAAGGAACACAACACATAAGAATGGGCAAGCAAGGTAGAAGACAAAATATTAATGGACTCATCTTACCAATATCCTCAACAGAAAACTGGAAGATGTCAGATGTAGCATTTTCTTCACTTCGTAAGATGTAGCAGATCTTCAGGTCATCAATGTCAGCTGAAATATTACGTTTAGTTAAATGTATAAAATATAAAACAATAAGGTTGACAAGCAAACACCAATAGATTGTTTACATTTTAAGATTGCATGGTTAAGATTGATGTATTATGTCCAACCGGCAAGATGAATGATACAATGCTAAAAAAAACTAAAAAACTCTAAATCTAAAAATGTATAATCATTAACACTTCAGTGATTTGCCCATGCCCTGATTAAAATAATATTTATGAGTTGAGCTTCATGCTTCTATTTTTGAAAAACATTCAATGGATACAAAAATATCCTCAAACACACTTTGAAGTTGAGTTAAATTCACACACTCTCTCTGTCGATTCATTGTGCCGACATGGGCTGTCCTGCATCAGTTGTGCTTCAGCAGGTTTAGTATCACACTTATTTAATCCCTTATCAGCACACAGTATTAACTATTTTCTATCAGAGAAAGCACTGTGAAAGTCATGAATCTGTAATCCAGGACAAATAGATGAAATCCCCAATAAGGCCTATATTAAATATAATAGGCCCCAAAACTGTTGGCCCTTTAAAAGCCAGGTGACAACAGATCTTTAAATGACAGACATGCCAAAAAGTACTAAAAACAGGAGTGTTCCAGGCTCTTCACAGGTGTTTTCCAAACTTCTTTGAATTACAGGGCACTGAGTTGTCCTTCTCCACTGTTTCTGGAAACATCTATTACAGTGTAGGAAGATTATCGTGGCTGTGAAAAGCCCTGGCCTCTTTGAACCTTCATCTTCAATAATAGATGTCAGAGGAAAGATGTTCATAAAAATATAAACTGCTGAATCCTGCTCAGGCTGAGTCTCAAACATCTTCCTCTCATTTGTTCCCCTCTACTCTTTACAAGTAGTGTCTGAGGAGAATTGTGAAATGATTTTGGCTCTTCACACAACATTTGTAGCCCTGAACATGTCTGTTCCTATGATAGAGATGGGACAAGGAATCTTTACAGGGGTATTGAGACACAGCCGGACCTGCGGCGAGAAGACCTTGCACAAACTAAAGTCAGTGGTGTGAACCGGGGGGCACTCTGGTCATCAAATATTCAAAGATAAAGCCTCGTGGGACGTGCCCTGGAAGTGGGATGAGTAAATAAAAAGTGAGAGATTGTCTCTTTCACCTGACTGCCTCCTCTGATGAGCTCATTGGCTTTCTCCCGTTCTCTTATACACTCTCTCGCCTTCTCATTTTTCCTTTCCTCACGCTTCACTCACACTTTACCTGATTCATCTGGGCCCTGCTCTTTCCCCATCAGAGTCTGCTTTCATCTACAGAAGGCCTTTCTTATACACTTGGGCCATAGTTTAGCACAATGGTTCTCAAAATGTGGTATAGCTTAGTTTATATATAATTGTGTGTGTGTTTGTGTGTATATATATTCTGGGGAGTCTTTGACTTTATAATGAAACTTTGTATGGCATACAAGGTTTTTTATGTTTTTCTGATATGTAAGTGACCATGCATAAGGGGTGGAGGACATATTTTTTGAGGTCATGGCTTACTTGGCATGCTAACCACCAGTGACACGAAGGGTGAATCCTCATTTACATAATGACTTCAGCACAAAATGTAATATTGCATTGCCTGCACTCCCCGAATCAGTTACATATC
Source organism: Amblyopsis rosae (assembly GCA_025399935.1). Lineage (NCBI taxonomy): Eukaryota > Metazoa > Chordata > Actinopteri > Percopsiformes > Amblyopsidae > Amblyopsis > Amblyopsis rosae. The sequence goes on along the minus strand of JAODTR010000006.1, from coordinate 1,010,659 downwards.
ATTTCACCTCATAACACTCAATAATTTACAGCATTTAGAGCATTTATAAATTTAATACAGGTTGGCACTTGTTATTTCCTGGATGTACATAAAAGCGCTCACTGTTCGGTCTAACTGAACAGAACTGAGCTAAAGTTAGTGCACGTCAAAAAGTGTGAAAACTGAAATGCCATCCTGTCACTTAAAGGTATGCGCTGACCTTTTCACACGATGCCCTCCCTCGTCCTGTCTTACTTAAGAAACCACTAGAATATCACAAGGCAACAAGGGAATGCAGACAGGTGGGAAAGAAGATACAATAAATGATTACTTTGTAACTGTCTACAAGACATTTGTGTGAAACATCAGTTTCTAATTTAGTCCATTAATTATGATTTGAAGAGCGATAAATATCTAAATCAGTCCCACAACTAGCTACAGTAAGTAAAATTTCAAAGCCAGCAGCTGTCACAGATATGAATATTCTTTCGTCCAATTAACGTCTTTGTCATGCAGTGTGAAAATTACTGTTTAAGAAATGTGTGAAAGCTTAAATATGAATATGTTTTTCTCCTCCAATGTCTCTAGCAGCAAGATTTGCATTGCATCAATTACATTTGATAGGATTATTTTAATTAGATTCCAATGTACATGACAATTTAGACATTTTGAGATTATTAAAATATAAAAAATATCTTATCATGAAATGGGAATTTAGGTAAAATACTGGTCATATCTAATTATACGCATTAGTAATAATCATAATATTTACTGTAAACTGTTAGTTGATCTTTTTTTTACATAACTGTCTCAACAGCAAATAAGCTGTCTGCTGGTTTATCAGTTTCATACTTTGTAATGCACTGCACTTGCTGATGTAACACATGAATTTCCCATCGGAAATTAAGTGTTATCATATATTTAAAGTGTAAAATGTTTAATATTATTGCAATAGTGGTGTTATTTTATTCAAAGTATCTCATCCGTTTTTACCTTGGGTGAAAGTCCTGACGGAGTCGTTTCCTTGTCCCAGATTGATGATGTAACCATGCTTGGGGTTGGTGGTGATGTGAAACACCAGGGAAGCTGGGTGGCTATCTCTGTCTTCTGCCCTCAGCACCTTGGAGTTGATGGGGTACCCCAGATGACCTGTTGCCAAGATCTTCAATGTTGATGCGCGTTTGTTCACCATAATGTGGGGGATACCATTGTCAATAGGCACAATAGTGATCTTCATGGTTTGGGGACGGCGGGTCTCAAAAACAGTGTCTGGGAAAACATAGAAGTCAGTATGTGTACCGTCTGTGACGGTAAAGGAGAAGGCATCTCCTGCCGATTCAGTGCCATCGTGTTTGTAACTGATGAGGTTGTCATTGAGGTCCTCCTTGGTAAAGCTGTTGACTGGTGTGGACTGGTTGTATAGCAGTTTACCATGAACTGGCAACTGGGTTACAATGAACCTTAACAGCTTCTCCTCTGAATCTCGGTCCTCAGCCGTAAGCTCGAATGGTGTAATTAGCTTATATTTGCCCTCTGTAACCACCAGACAATTTATAGTTAAAACAGGCTTCTTGTTGTCAACATCCACAATTGACACCCTGAATGTTCTGAAGACAGGGTTGTGTCCGTCCGTAACCTCAAACTCAAAACTGTCCATTTTTACCTCGTCGTCAGAAGTGTGAATGTAAAATATCTTACTGCCAGCGAGTTGGAGCTGAGTAAAGGAAACAATGGGCATTCTGGGTGTGTCAGTACACTCCAGATGGCCTCTCACAGGGGCTCTTGTGATTGTAAAGACCAGGTGCTCATCGGGGCTATTGAGGTCAGTGGTGCTCAGAATATCTGTGGTCAAAGTCACTCTACCACCTTCTTTGAGAGACACATCTTTACTGACCACACCAGGGAAGACCATGTCTATGCTGCCTACGGTAATGTAAAAGTAACGATCTATTAGAGGGTTTGTGCCATCAGTGACATCAAATTTGACCAGATCTCGAATGCCCTCCTGTCCATTGTGTGTGTAAAAAATGAATCCTTTGTCCAGCTCAGCCTGTGTGAAGTTCATGCCTAATGTGATGTTCTGCAGACCCCTGGATGGTGTTCGCCTCTGTAAGAGACCCTGGCCGGGTCCAAATTGGATGACATAGGTCAGCGTGCTATCGTCTGAATCCAGATCTGTCGCTTTTAACACTTTGTTGTTAATTTCTTTGGTCTCTCCTATTTCTACCTCCAGCCCATCATTGATCACCATTCTTGGAGTTTCGTCATCAACAGCAAGGATCATAACCAGTGCTGTTTTCTCCACAAAGTACTTTCCGTCTGTAAGAACAACATCAAAGCTATCCTCTGTGGTTTCTGAGTCATCGTGCTCATAAATGATACTGGAGGCCTCTCTAATCTGCTCTAAAGTGAAGTTAGCCACCGAAACAGAGCCTGTCGGTAACTGGTTCAAAATGGCTCCGTGTTTTGGCGGTCGAGAAATGATGAACGTGAGCTCCTCGGGCGGTACGTCCGCATCATCGCCGCTCAGAAGGGGAGTGTCTATTACAATATTCATTCCCTCCATGACAACTATCTCTCTCATGTAGATCTCTGGCTTCTCATCATTCTTGGGGAGTATGACTATAGGGAAGAACATGTTCTCTGAGAAATTAATGCCGTCAGAACATCTAAATGTAAACCTGTCCTCAACTGGCTCTACCCCTTTGTGAATACTCTGAACATAGTAGATATTTCCTTCCCTGATGTCTCTAATAGTGAAAGCACTGATAGCTATTCCTGACCTGGACTTTTCAGAGCCTGGAGCAGGAGAGACATTTTCCACATAGCCTGCAGTGGGCTGGACAATGATAGTGCAAAGGATATCATCCGAAGGAGTGTCATTATCATCAGCGTTCAAGTGCTGCGGGCCGATAGCAAATTTTTCTCCTTCAGCGACGCTGAACTGAATGCTGACTCCAACCTCAGGGGCCTGGCTGTCAACGGGAAGGATAGTGACGTGAATGCGTACCCCACTGATCCTGTTGCCACCTATGGTCCATTCATCAGACATGTCAGTGAGAGACAGGTTGAAGCCATCCTGTTGAGACATGAGGCCTACCTCGCCAGCAGTGTGTGCGTACACCACCACTCCGTTAATAACGTCCGCCTGAGTAAACTTTGTGACAGGCACCCCTTTAACCAGGATTTCTCCCATAGTTGGGGGATCTTCTATGATAAAGGTCAACTGGAGGTCATCTGTGTCATCGTCGTGGCCTTGGATGACATTAGCTGTGATTTCTGTGGCTCCGCTTTCCAACACGTCCATGTGCGACCCGAGTGTTCCCAGGGGGAGAGTGAGCGTTGGTGTCTCATCGTCCACAGGCTGTACGGCGATTCGGACGGTCACTGTGACCTCATGGATCCCATCGCTAACATCCAGTCTGAATTCATCACTCGCTGTCTCATCCCCATTTTGAATATAGCATATCTTCCCCTCTGCGATGTCATACAATTTGAAATGCTCTCCTTTCTTAATGTCAGTGAACGTGTGCTGTATCTTTCCATGCTGAGGGGCCTGGCTGAGGCTGAAAGTCATTTTTTTACTATCTGTGTCTGGGTCTGTTGCATCCAGCTCGGCAATAGATATGACATGCATGCTCCGCTCAAACACAGTAAAGCCAGTGTTAGTAATCTCTGGGGGCTTATTATTTACAGGCTGGAGGTAGATAGTAAATTCACCATGCATGCTGTTCCCGGCTGTGTCTTCCACTGCGTAGCTAAACTGCACTACGTGGGCTGTTATGCCTAGTTCTACATCAGGGGGGCTGTAAGATATTTTATGATGATTAACCTGGGCTTGCGTGAACTCAGTTACCTCCAGGTCAGGGCTGTCTGTCAGAACCAAGGAACCAAACAGAGCCGGGTGGTTCTCATCTGTGTCCGTCGGGGGCTGCGAGACAGTGTATTTTAGGTCACGGTCCTCTGAGTCCAGATCAGTGTAGCTAAGAACCTCTTTGCTAAAGTGCGTTAGCTGGTACTCGTGCACGGTCATTTGTAAGGTGGTGCCAGGGACCAATTTGGGTGGAATATTGTCTATAGGTAGAATTCGGATGATGAATACGCTCTCTGCTGATTCATTGGGGGGATCGTTGTCATCTTGAACTGTGAATGCAAACTGATCCATCAGTGTGTCTGTATTGTGGGGGCCTGTGTGCTTGTAAAACACTTTCCCATCCGTGATGTCTTTCTGAAGCCACTCCACCACCTCCTTCTCATACACTTCGTCCTTGGCATTGAACTTCCAGGAGGAGGGGTCCTCGGGGGCATCCGACTGCCTCAGAAGGACCACCCCGATAGTAGACAGCAGGGGGGTGATGGTGAACTTGATAGTTGAGTCTTCGGAGTCAACGTCAGCCGCGCTGAGCATCAGCGGAGTTATGGGCATCATCTGGTTTTTAAACACCACCAGGCCCGTGTTGGCGTTTATGATCGGTGGCTCGTCATCCGTGGGAACAACAGTTATTGGAAAGAGGAATTCCACCTCATTTTTCCCATCTGTCATCATGAAAATGATGTTGTCGCTGTAGGTGTCACTGCCATCATGCTGGTAGACCACGGCGCCCGAGGCCAGGTCGTTAGGGGTGAAGTATTTTCTGTGCGACCCGAGCACTGTCAGCACGCCATGTCGGAGCCCGCCCACCACGGTTACCCTGACGCTGTCCAGGTCGTCCTCGTCGCTTACTTCCAGGTTGTGGCCGCTGAAAAGCGGCCGAGACTGGCCCTCGTACAACAGCTGGCCCGTGTTGCGCGTCACCACGGGCGCCAGCGTGTTCATCGGCTTCACCACAATCATGAAGGCGAAGGGGTCTGAGACCGCGTCGTCCGTGTCCGCCACCTGAAACTCCAGCTGGAATATCCTCTCTGTGTCTGAGTCCAGGGAGGGGGGCTTGTATGCTATTTTATAATCCCTTAGGTCTCTCTGGTAGAAGGATGTAATTGGGAGGTTTCTGTCATCCGTGCTGACTATGTAGCCCTCCTCATACGATAAAGGAGAGGTGATGTTGAATATAAGATCATTTGGGTCAGACTCTGTATCTTCGGCAGAGAGCATGTCAAAGGTGAGAGCTGTCATTACAAACTGGCTAACCTCCATCATCATCATAGACACAAAACTGGGTTTGGGGGGCGTGTTTTGCTGTCCCGCTTTAATGCGAATCATTAGATTAAAATACTCCTGTTTTACTAGATTGCCTTCCTTATCGTGCAACTCCACTACCATGGGGATGTAATCCCTGTTTGGGGATTTGCGATCAAACGTGTGTTCGTAGCGGATGTCAGCTTGAGTGAATTCGTCACAGTCCATCATTTTGGCAAGTTTTCCCACGTCAATGAGCCTGCCATATCGGGGAAGCGCGCTGACGCTACACTGGGATGTCACTTCGCATTTATAAGAGTCCCTGTCATAAGTAAATCCTAAAATCTTTTTGTCAATTGGGTTACTAATCCCTTTGAGATGATCGACGGTGAGAGGCATGTTTTTGGTGAGTAATTCCAGCTGCGTAAAAACGACCTCTACCTCCATCATAAACGGGATAATAACGGTTTCGGCTAGTGTATCATACCTGAGCTGCAACCTCACTCTGTCTTTGACCGGGCTTCTTGAGCCGAAGTGTGAGTACATCACGTCGTTGGGACCGAAATCGCAGGAAAACTTTTTAGGAGAGAGTTGCCCGGGTCTCTGTGATAGCGGGTCATTATCCAAGACGGTGATGCTGCACCTGTCCCCCGACTGTGTCTGTATCACCAAATCATTTATAGGATCAATGAAAACAGATCTCCCGAAAGGCACGTGTACTCCGTTATTCGCCACCAAAATTGCATCCTCTGACAGTTCAGACCTCAGCGCGTAGGATAATCCAGAACTGTCCGGCTGCGCGTAAACGATACGTGTTACTACTAATAAACGTAAGAGAAGTCTATGGAAAAACATCGCGGCGACGGATGTTCTCTAAAACATCCAAAATCAGTTGTATTACAAGCGATGTCTTAACGGGCTCCAGGCTTTTTATATTGCAAAAGATAAATTCCCCTAGAAGAGTCAGAAGTCTGGTGGACGGCTATAATGACTCCCGTGTCTGCATCCGCGCGAGATAGCAACATAGGGTAGCCTACTCAGCCAGAAAGGCGCGCATGGAGTTTTAACTTGAGGCACTGACAGCCTGTGTTGAAGTACTACCGCCCCTCTGTTGCCGATGATTGGTGGATTGTGGGAGCTTGTTAGGCATGCCTTGTCCCAAATGTAGTGAGGTGGGGGAAGCGTTGCTGAATGTAGCAGGTAGGCCTACATTTCTATACAGTATAGGTGGGAACAAAATGTCTGATAAAGTCTGATACACACAGGCTGTGTATTATTTGTGCGTTCTCATGCTCTCTTTTGCTGTTGCCTGATTTAATCAAGCAACCTTAATGCAAACGAAAATATTTATCCAAAAATACTATTAAACATTAATGTATCTCCTCTCCGGGAACCATCACCTTATTGTGGTGGAGAGGTTTGTGTGTCCCTATGATCCTGAGACCTGTGCTGTCTGGAGCCTTGTGCTGCTGGTTGGGTCTCCCAAGGCAAAGTGGTCTCAGGGGAGGGGACAGACAAAGAATGGTTCAGAAGACCCCTATGAAAGAGCAATCAAGAGGAGAGGTTGCCCTGCCCGGAGGAAGCCCGGGGCCCCCGTCTGGAGCCAGGCCCAGAGGGAGGGCTCATTGGCGAGCGCCTGGTGGC
>JAODTR010000006.1:992591-1003820 GCA_025399935.1 Amblyopsis rosae | reverse complement strand
AGACAACACAGCCCTCAGGTTCATGGGGGCACCCAAACCTCTCCACCACGATAAGGTGATGGTTCCCGGAGAGGTATCCTGTTCATAAATATCACAAACAGGATTGGTGGCAAAACACAATGTCATTTACTTTGCAACTAAACTTAAAACTTAATTTAACAATGGAATCAGATCGGTACTCGGTATCGGCCGATACTCAAAGTGCCGGTATCGGTATCGGGACTGAAAAAACTGAATTGTGCCACCCCTACTTAAAAGGGACCCCCTCACCTCATACTCCCGCAGCACCTCCCACAGTATCCCCTGGGCGACCCGGTTATACGCCTTCTCCAGATCCTTTAAACATATGTAGACCGGAAGGGCAAATATTATGCTACAGTCTCAATATCAGAGTCTTGTAGTGATGGTCTGTGTATTTGCCAAAGGCAGTGCACATTTCATGCTTCCTTGTATTCTGAAATCATGTTTTCTCTCCCTCATTGTGTTTAGAATTCAGAATGATAAATATCAATAAAGGCATCAAGTATAAACTAAGGCATATAGTGAAACTCATTTCTGGTCATGTATTGGGTGTTAGTCATTTGCAATCCATGCAATGCTGCAAACACATATATGCATCAACACGTGCAAATTGCCACATGGTTAGGTTAAAGCTATTACAGAAGACCAAAAAGACTACATTAATATAGGATCCTTGAGAGAGTACAGAGCTGGTCTGTTGTTCAGCGACCAGGACGGAATCCGCATAGTTCCTCGTCAATGTATTAATCTAATAACTGGCAATCTCTCTCTCTCCTGACTGGATAATTTTATAATTGTAGACTTCAGTCACACATGTGAATGCAGTAGATAATATGAAAAATGTAATTAGTTTCATTGCATGCGTGGCAAATGTTGCAAGCCTTCAAACATTAAAATGCTTAAACAAGGGAAGATGGGGAATTTGAATCCATTGACTCAATGTTGGCATAAACTTGCCAAATAATCATTTTCAGAACCAAGATATACACATTGTCATCAAATACATGGCAGCTGTTTGGTTCTATGAACTCTCTGAACGTGTTGCTGTCATCTTATTGCTCTGCAGCGCTGTAATCATATACACTTTGTCTCAGAATAGCTCAATATTTTACAATAGGCTGACTCAAATATTTTACCGAATGCAGAAATGCAGCTAGAATTCACACACAGCCAAGCTTTGTCATTGTCATGGTCCTTTTCTGTCTAATAACAAGTCAAACTAAAACAATAGTTTGGCATTATGCTTTCATGTATTTGGCCTAATCCGACATGGATACACAACATAGTACTTTGGTTCATGTCTCTCTTTAACAGCCAACCACATTATTCAAAATTGTATTTCCTAAACTTTTGCTTTGTGTGGAGCTGGGAGGAAGGGGATAATGTTTTTAAGTCAAGCCTTTAATCACATTACTGTCTCAAAGGGCTTTACAAGCCCAGCTTTAACAGGGAAACAAACAACACCCCCATAACTTGCTCCTTTCCCCAGGCAAGGAAAAATAACAAATAACATAAATAATTACATATGCAGACAATAAATCAATGTACCTCTTAAACTACAATACGCATCAGAATAAGACAAGGGTATTATGTCAATTGTTTGAACATTTGGGAAAAGACTGACAGCAGTAAACCTGGGCTTGGTCTCACAGCAGCACCAGTGACAAACTCCTCCACAGCTTCCAGTTCCATGTGTTTCAACAACATGAAGCGAGACAGGAGCAACTAGAGAGATAGCTGAAATAACACTGATAGAGCAGTTTATCGTGTATTGTCTGTAAGAGGCGTTTTAACTGGCAGTCACATGATGTGTGTGTTTGTGTGTGTGTGTGTGTGCGTGTGTATGTGTGTGTGTGTGTGTGTGTATGCTTGTGCTCCCCACCTTAACACATGCAGACACACTTGCATAGACTGGCACTCATACACTGCAATCATTTACTTGGTGATGCCAGCATTGATGAGTTCTGGCACACACACACACGCACACACACGCACACGCACACACACACACCTACACACACGTCCATATTTACTCGTCTCTGTCTCCTCTGCTTGTGTATCACACTCACAGCTTTCCCAGGACCACAGATGCAGGAACAGAGGAATGGTCACATCTGAATGAAGTTCATATGTGGTCTTCGTAAACAAACATGGTTTCCATTGTACAAGTCACTTACAGAGGGAGTGTGATTTAGAACGCTTTCACACTTTGTTGACCTAAAAGGCTTGGATGGCTTTAGCTGGTGAAAGCTGAGCCACATGTCTGACATATTTAAGGTCATCTTAACGGCTTCAGTCAGACTCATTACGACCAACATCCTTGCCATAATTAATCAGAGGTGAGAACACGAGCTGTGGCACTTGGACTAATTCATGATTGTAAAGCTAGACATCAATTAGATTCATGCAGATGTATGTGTGCATTTATAGTTTTGAGACATTGTACATTGTGTCGGCTTAAATCTTTCAATATGCATTATATTCAGTACTATACAATGAAAAATGAAAAGGGATTTAAAAGAAATTGTTAGATGCTTAAAACTTGATTGTGATCTTGAGTAGATACTTATTCAAATGAGAAGTTCTTTCTAAGGAATATATACATTACGTTTCTACACAGGAATACCTTCCAAACTGCAACTATTATGCTACAGTCTCAATATCAGAGTCTTGTAGTGATGGTCTGTGTATTTGCCAAAGGCAGTGCACATTTCATGCTTCCTTGTATTCTGAAATCATGTTTTCTCTCCCTCATTGTGTTTAGAATTCAGAATGATAAATATCCATAAAGGCACCAAATATTAACTAAGGCATATAGTGAAAATAATTTCTGGTCATGTGTTGGGTGTTATTCATTTGCAATCCATGCAATGCTGGAAACACATATATGCACCAACACGTGCAAATTGCCACATCTATTACCAAAGAGACTCCATTAATTCAAAATCTCTCCCCCATGATAAGCTTTCTTGTATAAACGTCAGTAGTCCTGCACATGGGAACACATGTCTATACTGTATCTATCCTGAAATAAACATGCTTGTAATATACAGTATAACAATATGCGTTAGAGGGCATTTCACAGAGTATCTGGTCACGTCATCATAATTATATGAATCACTGTGTCTGTTATATTTATAATACTGCCCACACAACTATTTTAGCTGATCTATTTAACCGCACCCAACTAAATGTCATGGAAATTCACAGATGGTTTAACTAAAACGTATTTGACAAAGAAGATTCAACACAATATTTCTATTTCCTCTTCAAAATCTTCATTTTATGTTTGCAAACAGGCCAACCTCTCTGCAAGTGTGTGCCATGAACACATTCACACAGGAGTTTATATCCAATTGTCTTTCAACATTCCATTTGTATACTCCATTGGTTAACAGATAAGGACCCTGTCCCCAGGGTCCATAAGATAAGAATAGGAAGGTCACCAGCTGTTATCTGATTAGGACCAGATGTCTCAAGTCAATGTTGCTGTAGATGTTTGTGTAATATAGCTATCCTGTAAGCATAAGAGTACATTTTATAGCAAGATAAACAAACATCCTTTAGCACACATACTTTCCCTCACACTTACCAAGATTGAATCTGTGATTACAAGGCCCAAACGAAGTGAAACAGTGTATGGACTAAAAAGCCAAATTACATTTAGTTTTTTTTTAATCACTGCTCTCTACACATTCCTCAGCTGTTTGATATTACCTTCCCACTAATTCTAAGATCATCCATGCACAGACCCCACTTAAGCGCAGAAAGAAGAGCATTGTTCTACGAATTATGAGGAAAGCCTACAACAGTGAAGCACCATAAACTACATGTAGAACTAACCCTCTATCTCTCTATTTATGTATTTCTTGCTCATTCTCACAAAAATACATTTAAATATTCATACACACATAGAGCATAATACTCTATGTAATGCCTGCAGCATATATCAGTCAAGTATTTTGTATGCTCTGTCAAGTTATGATTTTACAGACCTTTAAGAATAATATAGGATATGTATGAAGGATTATTTATAGAGGTTGGGGTCAAAGTGATTACACATGAGTGGTCAGTAGGTCTGTGTATGGTGTATTGCATTGACCTGAACTTTAAAGTCAACATACTACATCATGAAATGTGTTTCATAGGTCATATAGGTTTATGGAAACATTGGATAATACTGTACTGTAGTGGAATGTATACTGGTTATTTTTCTATCTCTTTTTCTGCTTTATCAAAGCCAAGTGTGTTGTAGAATCAAAGTTCTATGGGTAGAATGAATACAGTACTTTTCATTATAATCTGATATATAAATTGATGATGGCTATGAAAGAGAAAACTAAATGTGGTGAGAGAAAGTGCAACTTATTTTCTTTATCAACCAATTGGTATTTCTGAGCCACGCCATCTAAATGTCTTCAGAAACGGATGGTTATATTTATATGCATTGGAAGAGCCTGCACATTGTGACTCGTTTGATAAAGCTTTAGTGTGGCAGACCTTCTCATACCATGGATAATGTCCACATGGACACCATCATTATACACAATGTTTTCATTATTTCAAACTGCCATAAATAATACATTAAAAGTCTTTATATTTATATTTACCCACACAACACCATTGCTTTCATTATGATACTAAGGAAAAACTATTGAATTTAGCTTGCATAAATGGTAGATATAATGATAGATTCCAAATGTTAAGGCAATATACCAAACTTCATCTGTGCAAGAGCCATTGCAGATTATAAAGAGTAACATACAAATGTTACAATAAAATAAAAGGCATGTTCTTAAAATATTCTTGGGAAAATATTTTAATATATTCAACGTTTTTTTACATTACATTTGATGGACTGTGGAATTAAGCCCATGCATTTGTAATCCTTTTCTTCCCCCTGGTGTACAACGAGGGAACATAAATATATCAACAGCCCAAAGCCATCAGCCATTTTTCCCACTAAAATGCCATTGACCATACTTTAAAAACATCTGTATACTATGTGGTGAATGGTGGTTAACTGTGAAAGAGATTTTTTAATGGTTTTAACACACTGACTGAGTGACAGGTAAGGGTGTGGAGGAGGAAGGGGGGGGGTGGTCTTGGGTTAGTCAAGCATCTGCTTTAATTCCCAAATTAATTTACACAATTAACCTAAACATTAATGTAATACATAATTACATTGTGGTCAAAAAGACAACATGTTTTTAAATTGAAATGAGCAATTAACAAAACATTAAGAAATGCATCAGAAAAGTAGGATAATTTCCCTGTTTAAATACGCTAATTGCATAATTAGCCTAAAGTCAAAATCAAATAAAAAACAATGAGTCAACTAACATTGAATATGGTTCCCAACAGAAAGTATACTAAATAGTTTTGTAGGCTACTTTAAAAATGCCTTTTCCTCTTTTCACATACCTTCATCTGCATTTAATTTCCCTCTCTGTGTTTAATAAAGATTATTATGATTTTAGTTTTATATTGAAATTCATAGGTTTACTGATATACAGATGTGCTGAAACACAGCACATCCAAACTGTCACTTAATTGGGATATAGTCCATCATAGTCTAAAATATCCAGCTGATACAGTGGGTTTTTATTAAACAATGATTGTGATTTTTCTGTTGGATTAAGTCTTCCAAGAAAGTGACTTTCTTAAGCAAAGCATGCCATTTTGTTGCCACTATTCATATCGAGATCATAAAAAATGTCTGTTTACAATGTTTAACAGGGTGATAATGATAAGAATATGTAGCATTTTTTAAAATAATTGTAATAAGACTATTGAAGTTACATAAAATTTGCTCAAAGGCAGATTCAATAACTTGTCCCGCTGAAAAAAAATCACATTCTTGCATAATAACATTTTAGTGCAACATCTAGCAATATCCTTTAAAATATTGTTATGTTAAGATGCTTATAATGCAACAATGCTCAAGTCCAGTATTTTAGGCTCTCATTATCACTGACTGAAACACTAACACTAAACACTGATCACAGTATTCACATCTTCACAAATTCATATCTGTATGTTATTATAACAATAATTTTGGCATAGGCCTACAGCATGAAGTTGGTTATCAGGACTAATGAGTAGGCAGTAAGTAACAAAATAAACTTGGGATTGCAAATTGATGCTGTGAAATTTTAGACCTACCTATGTGTGTATGTGTCGGCGTGTGTGTGTGCATAGTAAAGTTTTAGTTCCCAGATGAGTAGGGCATCAAGCATGCACTGCATAATCTACTCATTTTAGAACTAAAAACTGTTTCCCCCAAATGATAAATAAATGTTCCTTCAAATGGCATAGCCTGGCACCGTGTTTGGCCCCGCCCATCGCCACCCAAACCGGAAGTTTAGCTGTTGTTGTCACACTGGGAGAAAATGGCTGCTGCTCCGACTTTTTTTCAATGAAGACACTGAAATTTCATTTTCATATCGTTTCTTGCATTGGAGATACAGTCATTCGCTATGCAACCTAAAAGGCAAGTCCACCCTAGTTCTTCAGGCGGGTATCGCTTCATTGTTACATGCATTAAATGGTAAACAGTGTAGCTGAGAACTTGCAGCTGGACATGGTACAGGCTAGCATGCTAACGCTAGCCATGTTAGCCTCCACCACCATCAGCGAGCTTGTTGCTGTGTTCACCTCAGCCCCAGCTCGCTTTGTATTGTGATTTTTACATTTACATTTATACATAAAGTTACACATCATATAAGTGATCCACTTCGTCTAATCTAAAATCTGTGGAATATTGAACAACTTGCGTTAAACGACGTAGCTTGTAAGAATAGTTAATAGTTTGGACAGCCCACGTTTAACATTACAGCAATGACAGTTCGCACGACGCACCAAGTGCACGAATTGTTATTGTAATGGTTATCTGTAGTTTCTGTCTGATAAGACGATATGTAACATGTCTAGTTTTTACGTTACGGCACAGGGTGTGAATGGTCTCTCCGGGAAGGTGACAGTGTGGGGCAGAAAGGACAGCATCGTCTACCGTCCCTCGCCTTGCAACTGGCGGTGGACCATAATGGTAGGATTGCTCTCAACGCTACTTCACCTGTTACTGCAGAAACATCTTCTTTTGCAACCTAGTCAACTTGTTTGCCCTAGCTGTTATTCCTTATAGACTACATTTTGTTGGGTTACTGCCTGCCATAATGAATCACTACCTTTTGAATTATTAAAGACGGACATGTGATTAAGCACTTTCCTTTTTATTTGCCAGCAACAAGTTTTGGAATATGCATTGGATCGAGCCGAGGTAAGACCTTAAAATACCTGCATTAACACTTGGTTTTGTGTTGTGTTGCACCAGTCACGCCACCGTTGCCAATGTCTTTGCTTATTGATTCAGTCCATTTTCTGTTATCAGTACATTGTTGAAAGTGCTCGACAACGGCCAGCCAAAAAGAAGGTGTCATCCAGTGGGAGGAAGAGCTTGTATCAGAAACTCTATGAGCTGTACCTGGAGGAATGTGAGAAAGAACCAGAGCTAAAGGTATGTGCTAAGACATAGGCTACCCCTCTGTGTGGATGTGCATTAGACAGGCAAACATACATGATAACAATAGGATGGCCCATTTTACATTGGCAACACATTGACATTTGATATGTTTGCCCATATTTGTGAATACCTTCTGCCTGCTTGACTACCATGGGGTTTAGATCTTTAAGATGTGTTGCCCCTTGCCTCTGGAACTTTCCTCCTGAAAACATCCCTAATACTAATTCTATTCCAATCTTTATATTTACTGTAAAAACACACCTCTTCAAACATGCCTATTCTGTCTAATTCTATACATTATATTATTTTGTATGTTGTATGGCTATTGATTGTGTGTATTGTGTATTGCATCATTGATTTCTTTTGAGTGTGTGTACTTTGTAAGGTTTCCTTGAGTTTTTTCAAAGACGCCTAAATAAAATGCATTATTTTTATTAATATTATTAGTAATAATAATATATAAGTCACATTTCTGTTAATATACTATTGATGATTTCTCACAGACATTTTTGTGTTGTTGTCTTGAAGAATTTAAGGAGAAATGTGAATCTACTGGAGAAGCTGGTTTCCCAGGAGTCGGTTTCATGCCTGGTTGTAAACCTGTACCCTGGCAATGAAGGCTACTCGCTCATGCTTAGGGGGAAGAATGGATCTGGTGATTTTAAAAAAAAATTTATATTGTATTTTTTATAATAATTTTATGACATATTGGCAGAACTTGTTGCTCTCCAGTTTGTCAGTGGAAACTTGACAATATGATATTTAAATATTTCCACATCAATAATAAAATCACATGATAATTATATTTCAATGATGAAGTCCCTGGTCCATACTGAACAAAACTTCCATATTTGGATGTTATGGAAGGTACTCCTTAATTACACAAATACATTATGAATGCATGTATTTATATTTGAATTGATGTTTCCTGTTCAGAGCAGAACTGGTTAATCAGCTCTTCTTGTGTGTCACTACAGACTCTGAGACTATCCGTCTGCCATATGAGGAGGGGGAACTGCTGGAGTACCTGGATTCTGAGGAGCTTCCCCCTATACTGGTGGACCTCCTGGAGAAGTCCCAGGTAAAGGCAGGAGGGTTATCACTGTGGAGGACAGGAGTCACAAGATGTGTCTGAGACTGAAGGTTTCTGGGTCACAGTCCTGTGTTCATATGTCGAGAATAGAGATACACAATAATACGCTGATCCATCACTGCCTTTAGAAGACTACATTGCACTATTAGTGTTTTTCTATGACTTTCTGCTTCTAAATAGACGAAACGCACAAGTGTCTCAGATTAACAAATGCTCCATGGCCCACACACACTAACGTGCAGCCAGCCCGGCTTTGTAAACAAATAACAGAGGGAGCTCAGATTACAACACACACAGAGAGAGTGTGATGTCATTGTCTGCTCAGGACACAACTACTCCACTATATCTTTACATAGAAAGTATTTTTAAAAGTATATTTAAAATATCATATATTACACATGTTTGAAGTATATTGTTCTATCTGGTCCACATCCTGCTCTCATCCTCTGTGTTGTCCATGTGTTCTCTCAGGTCAACATCTTCCACTGCGGCTGTGTGATAGTTGAGGTTAGAGACTACAGGCAGTCTGGCAACACCAAGATGCCCACCTATCAGAGCAGACACGTCCTGCTGAGGCCCACTATGCAGGTGCATGCACATGCTTCTATAGCTGCAGAATCTCCAAACGCTTTCCTGCAAGACACTGTCTTTGTGTTTTCTAAAATTAGACTAGATTACTGCATCAATAACATGTGGAAGGTGCCACTAAATAGGGTACTTGTGGAGATAAATAAGGTACTTCTGGAGACTTATAGTAGTTAACCAGATAGACACTATATAGCCTGGCTTCAGCCATAATTTTCCTCTACGGTTTGCTTTGCTTTGCATAGGCCATATTGTAAGTCTATAATACAAACTGTTTGTCAACTGGGTAGAGAACTGCTGGCCAATCAGCTTCCAAGTTGATATTTCAGTTGGTGCCCACCTAGTCTCAGCCTGTTACGTTTATCAGAACTACGTCACATCAGCTACTGTGTGCTGAACGTCTGATATATAGACCCCTGTAAGCATGTTAGCAGTATCAGGAAGTGGGGTAGTAGATTATCTGATTGGCTGCTAGTGTTGCCACTCACAAGATGCTAGTGCAGTGCTTTAATTCTTAATTTTAGTCTTTCCATTTTTTACAGCCAGACTTTTGTTATTGAGTTTCCCAACTTTAAGTCAACTTTGGTTGATAAGTTATGTATTTGGTCATTGTGCTTGTCAGTCATACCTTTCTTGTCAAGTAGGCAGGTCTTGTCGCAGTTAGCTGATGCTGTGTCCCAGACTTTATACAGTTAATGGGTGGCACTGCAATACTAGTGCTTACGCTCTTGCTGTTTGGTGGCCATTGCTGGTACTGCAGACAATAATACCTATTTTGTCCAAAAAGCAGATTTTCCTTTAAATGTGCTTGCACATCTGAAACAATTACTGTATAAAAGATCATTTACATTATCGTTCCCAGGCTGCGTTTAGTACAGTGCGCATACTTTCTTTCAATTAACTTAAACGGCAGTGGACTAAATGTCCTTAAATTAAAATATGTTTAAATGTCAGTGTTTTGGATTGGATAATTAGATTGTGATTTAACAAAGCTATTGTTTGTGGTCTGTCATGCCTGTGAAACGCAGTAAATTTATTAGTGAGTTCAAGAATGTAGTGAACGTTTGAAGAAACGTGCCATTCAGCAAAAAATTACTTAACGTAGTAAACATTTAGTGAAAAGTGTTTGGTCTACCTTAGTCTCACTCAGCCTCTTCCGTCCATTTGCACTACCGTACATAACATTATCAACTTTGTGCTGAACGTCTGATACATACAGTATACCCATGGAAGCTCGACGACTTTCCGGAAGTGAGTGAGTCGGTATTCATTGGCTGTTAGCATTATCACTCACAAAGTCTGTATCCGTAATTCTGTCATTTGCTAGTTTCAGTTATTTCATATATTATAAGCATCAACCTTAGCCTACCTAAGACATTTACAAGACCTGCAAACAATCAGAGTCTTGTAGCTAAAAGATTCCTCTGTGTATGTCTGACTTGGTTATTGGGTTATCTGGTTGGTCATCATGCATGTCAATAAAAATACCTAAGTAGGCGGATCTTGACACAGTTAACCAGCGCTGTGTCCCAGACTCTACATAGTAAAGGCTCCGTTCATTCCAATGGACCTTTTTTTGTCACGGCAACGGAGTCTCAAAATAGTTATTGGAAGTTAGCCTAAATACAAAAGTACACTATAAATTCTATATTAAATTAAAATCTGTGCATTTATTGACTACTAATTACTATATATATATATATATATATATATATATATATATATACACAAATTGTAGTTTGTAGTTTTTGAAGTAGGAAACCCTCCTCTCCCACATGTATGAGTGGAATAATGGAATAATGCATGTGGCTTTGCCTACAATTGCATGCACTGTCATGTAAGGTTGTGTTTAGGGATGCAACGATTGCATTTTTTCCTGACCGATTCCGATACCGGTTTTTGTCAAGCCTGACCGGCCGGTTTTCACCTTATCCGATTTTATTGTACAGCTCGGTGATTTAGATGCAGATTTTAAATGTACTCACATTTTAAGACAGCGCTCGCAGTC
>JAODTR010000006.1:963114-981267 GCA_025399935.1 Amblyopsis rosae | reverse complement strand
CAGACAACACAGCTCTCAGGATCATAGGGACACACAAACCTCTCCACCACGATAAGGTGATGGTTCCCAGAGAGGTAATACATGTGTAATACATTTCATGTTAATAAAACGAGATAAAGATAAAGGAAGATTCAGTCACTCAGAAAACACAGGGTAAATATAGACTAAACAACCAGAAAAATAGGAAAAAGATTCAAAGATATGCCTGAAAAAATGTCCTTGGCCTGGATCTTGGCTTAAAACACAAGTGACACTTTTGTTACAGTAAACGCTTGCCTCTGCAGCTTCCTTTCAATGTGGCTACGTGCAAACCAAATAAAATGCATCTTTTACCGACCAGAAATGGATCTGCATTTTCATCTGCAGGGTCGAGGGTTTGACAAGAGTTCAGTAGCACTTTAAATCTATGGCTGGGAAAAGCAGCAGCATCTTCAACATGTAGAAATCACAGAGGACAGTTATAACACACTGTCACTCATGGCCCCTCAGTAATTATTACACAGACACAAAGATGGGGGGTGAATGGATGGGCAGTGGGTGGAGGCAGATGCACACGAAGGGTACATCAGTCATTTAGAGTGAGCACTGCACACACACACACATACACACAACATTCACAGCTTCCCCAGCGCTCTGCTTCCGCAAACAGCTGTATCATTCATTATCTACAGCCCTCACTTCGGATGTGTGTGTGTGTGTGTGTGTGTCTGTGTGCGCTTGGCTTTCATAAGAGAGTCCAAATATGACAGTACACACACACCAGCTGCACTGTCTCCAGTGTGTGTTTGTGTGTGTGTGTGTGTGTGTGTGTAAGTGGGATGAGAAAGAAAGAGGCAAAGTGGTTAAGCTTGATCGAGAGAGAGAGAGAGAGAGAGGAGGAGAGGGAGGGGGGGAGAGAGGGAGGGGGAGAGAGGGAGAGAGAAGAGGAGAGAGAGAGAGAGAGAGAGAGAGAGGGCAGTCTACAGGGAGGAACCCAAGGGCAGTTCATTTGGATTGCTTTGCTGGAAAACAAACCTGCACAGAAATGGATTTGTGGATATGAGAGAGGCTGCCTCCGTCACTCACAGGTCTGTTACTGTTTCTGTTTCTAATAGGAAGGAATACCCATGGGTGGCAACGTGATATCATTTAGAATGTGTTGATGTTGATGCTGTGAAAGAGAGAGGGAGAGAGAGAGAGAGAGAGAGAGAGAGATAGAGAGAGAGAGAGAGAGGATAAATAATTAGCCTTAGACATTGTGAAAACTCTGAAAGCTGTAATGAGTCTCAAATTAAATGGTCGGCACGGCGACAACTTCCAGAGCGTACACGCTGCAGGTTGACAGATCAGAGAGAGAGAACAAGGAAGGCTACAGTCTGCCACAAGAGAAAGGCTAGCAGGGAAGTGGAGAGAAAAGGAGGGAATGACAGTTAACAAGGTTATTGACAGGCCACAATGCAAGCTATTGCTTCACAGCTACCAAGTGAAGGAATGAGAGCGGAAAGGGGGAGCGGGAGTGATAAAGCGAGCAATTGTACCCTGGAATTGAAAGGAAAATAGATTAAATAGATGCCACCTCACAGAGATATACCAAGGGTTTATTACACGACTTATCCTGCCAGAAATTGGAGAGTCACTATCACATTAGTTGGACATTTTAGAATTAATTTTAAATGTAAAATGAATAGATAGCGTATGCAAGCTACAGCAAATGGAAAGGACTAGCTGCATGCACACAAACACATGCACACGCACATGCGCACACACACACACACACACTCAGAAAGACATCAAAGTGATTGCATTTGCCGGTTATCTACTGACCATATAATTATCAATACTTCATAATAATATTTTCCTATTGTTCCCTTATGGAATTTAATTTAACCACTGGTAACATAAACCCGAAACATAGAACCAAAATAATTGCCTCCTATGTACAGTTACAGTCACTGTAATGTGTGCATATATATATATATATATTACAATAAAATGCTGTGTTTTATTCCATTGCATTCTAAACAAGCTTGGAGTCAGTTACCACTCTAAATAATACATAGTGTACGTGTTATATATGTCTAATGATTCATACTGTGAGATAATCCTGTTAAACACATTGACAATGGAGGGATATATATACACACACACGCACACACACACACATGCATACATACATATATACACACACACATATAAATATATATCTCTGCCTGTCTGAGGTGGAGGCAGAGATGCGTTATATCTCTACCACACACATGTACTCATGAGAGAGTCCCTGGGCTGTTTGGAGCTTTAGCACACATTACAAATGTATGGGTGCAAAGGAGACCGCCAGGTCTGGCAATAAATAGTGAGCAGCAATCTGTCCGTCCCTGCCTTGAGTGTGTCAATGTGGGGGGATAAGGGCGGGGGGGTATAATACTGTACGCATTCAAATACTTTACGTCTGTTCAGCTCTGTGGCATGTAAACAGTGTACGCAGACACACAAGACATCCACCAAAATGTCATGACATTTTGACACATTGTTCCTGATCTATTATTCATGAAGAGAAGTCCACTAGAATAGAATAAACACGCAAATGTCACAACTGTTACCTGTGAAATGTGCATTTGTTTCTATGCGTATATACTGCATATAGTACACGTGTGTGTGCGTGTGCGTTTGTTTGTGTGACCTCTACAGCCTCTGTGGGTCTGGCATACCCTCTCAAATATTAGCTTGAAAAAAGAACTGTAAATATCTTGTTGCCTAGATACAAAAAGCACCATTAAGCTCAATTATCAACCACTTCAGCTCCCAATGAACAAGCTTCATTACAGATTTCACAACAAAGTAATACCAATGACAGCAACTGATCCAGAACAATGAGTATGAGAGAGA
Organism: Amblyopsis rosae; assembly: GCA_025399935.1. NCBI lineage: Eukaryota > Metazoa > Chordata > Actinopteri > Percopsiformes > Amblyopsidae > Amblyopsis > Amblyopsis rosae. The sequence continues at coordinate 978,405 of JAODTR010000006.1, read as the reverse complement.
TACAGACAGATAAAGGTTAAGATGAAAAGGAGACGAGGTTAATACGGCAAGATAAAACTCAAAAACTCAATCAAATTGAAGGAATATTGCCATTGTGACCAGTGAGTCTGTAATTGACATGCTGTGACCATCTTTTCACTGATAGTCTGAGAGAAATGAAAGATTGTCTTTTACAAAGCCTGTCTCATATGATGCTTGTGTATTTGTCTATTTTGAGAAACTGGAATACCTCTGCATTTAGATTATACTGTATGGTGTAATGTTTAATGAGCGAGGTCTGCCTAAATGCAGGAAAAGGAAAATAATAAAAGCAAGCTGGTATCATTTTAACAGAGGTCCTTCAATACTGTAGCTTGTTTACTACATCTAAAAAGCAAATTCATTATACAACTATGTAAATATAGCAACAAAATAACTGCTGCAGAATTATAGTTAAGCATTTTGTTTGAAATTATGTGGTAAAAAGGTCAAAACTATGAATTCCCTCAAAGAGCTGTAGTATTTGATACAGGCAGCAGGCTATCACTCGGGAGGGAAAAAGTACTATTGGCTAGCCTGAAGCTACTGTATAGCACGTTGTAAATTAGACTTATTTGAGTTTCTGTCACTTCATTCAAGCCACAAAGAGAGAGAGACACATATACTGTAATTAGAGGGAGGGAATTGGTCATAGGGAATGGTGTAAAAGAGTTTGGGGTCAATATGCCTCTCTAAAACTTCAAAAGCTATGCTATTTCAATAATAGATTACATTTTCCAAATGCCAGTGCTACTGAGGCAAATCTCTAACTGTGTCCTAATTACAAGCTCTGCCCCATATTGAAAAGACAGAATCCAAAAGGAGTAAAAAACATAAGAGCTGAATAGAGGTACTGTAGGCCTTCAAGCAAACGTTCAGTAACTCTACGTAATACGATTGTCTTTTATTTTCTAATTAAAACAATGACCCAGTGTTTTACAGTGGTGGGTAAATGTTTCATCAAGAAAAATAAATGAAAACAAAAACTACTTTAAAAAAAAAGACAACACAAAAAATACTGTATTAATAACTCTCTATTTAAAGCTTCATCTTGTAAAAAGGCAAAAGATTCAATGATAACGATAAATAATAATTTTACATTGAAACCCAACATGAGAGAACCATGCGTTAGCAAACCATATTTAGCTAGGTTACAGTTTTTCCCACCAATCTGGTGAGTGTCCTACCGCTTCCCTGCGTGATGCAATGACAAAAGTAAAGGCACAGCTGTTGGTAAAACGAATGAGCAAATGGAAAATGATTAGAAAGAAGAAGAGAGTGGCGCTGAAATAGGTTTTCACTCAACACGGTGACCTCTGCTTAGATCAACGGCCTTTTACCTAGCTGTCAAGGTACATAGGAAGACATTCGTCTGAGCTGGCCCAAATAACTTGTCATCCATATACAGTAAACAGAATCTCATTCCAACCACTTCTCTGATAAAATGTGTTCATAGTATATAGTAGCATATTGCGTCAAACATTCTGGATCCATCTATGCAGATCCATGCTGTGTTTCAGCACCATTATTTACAGTATCTTAGTTTAGTAAAAACAATGCACTATTGACTATGATATAGGCCTACAGTAACACCTTTGTAGGCCTAAAGCCTAGCCTATTAGTTGTAGTAGGCCTACTAGACTAAGTATTGTCTTCATAAATGCATATTAGGATGATTGTGAGTGTTTCACTTTATCTGATAAAGAGCCCTGTATTTCCTGAACGGAGCACTAAAGCCACTAGGCCACATTAGGGAGCAGGATGGTCTAGTGGTCTGGGTGTTTGGCTCCCAGCTGAAAGGTTGTGGGGTCAAACCACAGTGTTGACCTACCTGTAAGAATCCTTGAGCAAGATGCCTAACCCCCTAACTGCTCCCGATGGTTGGTTGCACCTTGCTGGCCACAATCACCATCTGTGTGCGCGTGTGAAAGTACTGTAAAGTGCTTTGAGTGGCTGAAAGGTTAGAAAATCGCTATATAAATGCAGTCCATTTACTAGCGCTCAAAAAGGCAAGTGCTCCACCTGCTGTTGAGCCTTGGAATTTCCTATGTGTGACAGTGAATCATTAAATTTTTCTGTCTACAATAAACAAAAGGTTTGGCACATTAGGTGCCACCAAACATATGTAACTGGTGACTTCCATGACAATGAATGTGACAGTGACCTTCATATCGCTCAAATATACACACGTAGAATGCTTTTGTACTGTCGTTTTCATAGTAGACTATATATGCAAGATCATAATATATCAAACTATATTTGTGTGTATTTTAAGATTACATTTGAAGATCGTGTGTTTCTGTTGTCTGTAGGACCTATGGAGACTGTTGCTTATAGGCTATAGCCTACCTGCAAAAGTCAGTTGTATTACCTTTGTTAAAAGTTGGCAATATTTATTCAAATGTTTCCACAGTTGTAGAACACCTCTGGTTCCACAACAAACCTCACTTCTGTCCGTCTGTCTGTCTGTCTTTCCAGTATCACCTGCCTCCATGTGCGGTATGGACAGCCTTCTGGCGGACCAGAACGAGACGGGAATGTCCCCGTCGAACAACGGGACGTTCCTCCGCCTCTCCCCGACCTCCGCCTCCTCTTCGGCGGCGGCCGCCTCGTCGCCGGGGCGAGCGGGCGGGAACGTTTATGTGTACGTGTGGCTCTTCCTGGGTCTGCTGCTGTTGCTGCTTAGCCTGCTGGTCGTGTCCCTCCACCGGCTGAAGAACATCATCACATCTTCCTCCTCCGTCCCGGACTGCAGCAGCGACGGGGGCAGCTCCTTCACCAACATGGAGATCTGTAGCGTCTCCTCGCAGAAGTCCACGGTGTCCACGCTGTCTACCTGACGAGCGCGTGCCGGAGACTTCAAACACGTTTTCTCAATTCTGAGAATCCCAATTACTTACAGTACAGAGCTTATTTCATCTGATAAATGTTCATAAAAAAGACTAATGTAGGCTGCATGGGACATATAGTCAATTAGTGTAGATCGTGAGCAGAAACAACTAAGTGGTTATTTTGCAATATACATATTCATTCATAAACTATTGCTTTTTTGTAAATATGCGAATACGTTTAAAGCTCATATTAAAAAAAACTAAACATATCCACACATGTTCTTATGTGTATTGTTCTCATTAATACACTACATGCCTCAAAAGTGAGGTGACAGTCAACTCATTTATCAATCTCCAGATAAAGAGGATTGCAGATTAGTGGCCACCAAACAAAATGTGTGATTTCCAAAACAATGAGGCCTTCATGTGGAATGCTTTAGTAGTATGAACTTTTTTAGATGCAGCTTTAGATGTGTAGCCATGTGTATTACCAAACATGAAAGGTTAGCAAAAATATCCATACCTGTGTACTTATAAGGTGTATTAATATATGAATCAGTCAATCCTACTGTATGCTTTATTTTCTTGGTCTGGAGGGATACAACTTGTATAATAAAGATGAATGAACCAATATAAACTCTGGTTCAGGAACAAACCTCATGGAATAATAGGCCTACCTACATTGTATATTAAATACAATAAAAGTGTCAGTCAAGTGAGACGGAGTCAAAAATGACAACCTACACGATGAATTTCTCATCTTGTCTGGCAGGTCAGCCAGCATGACGGATTACCCTCTCTTGCCTGTCAGTGTATACAGCGAGTGTGAAGCGTATGTTGCAAAGGCATGTACCCTAGCCTGTCTATATTTTTGCATACATTATGGTTGTAGCCAAAGGTTTTGTTTAGAATAGCATTTATTATGACAAAACTAGATCCTTCATAAAACCAGCTCTATTCAGTCATACCATTGCTGTACAAAATATTGACACAAGTAAAAGACTACAAATTAAGAATACCTAACATGTAATACTACTAAAACATGGTCAACAGCAATAATGGGGTTTAATTCATGTTTTTCTGATGTGTAAATAAATGTATGTTTGGATAATGGCTTACTTACAAATTGTGTTTGGCATGAATGTTATAAACTGAAATGGAAGATAACATAAGATGGCATTGTCTATTGAAGAATTTATAATCATTATAAAAAAAAAAATTAATTCCCAATTTTACAGTTACATGTGAAGTCCTCGTTTAGACAGTCTGCACTGTGACTTCACATTGCAACATCAAAACATTATTAAAATATAACATTTAATATTACAAAATGTGATTACACACATTTCTCAACAATCTTTACATTTTCCAAATTTGAACTGAATAACAAATATTTGAGGAAACCAAAAACATTAATTCTTGTGACTAATAAAAAGTCAATCAAATTCTTTGCATATTTTATTTTTCTTAAGATTTTTTTTTTCAATTCACACGTCATATTTTACATCTTTGCAATAAAACATGAATACAATAGTTTTTAGGGTTTCATAGATCCAAAAATATTTAACCTTCTTTTGGATACGCAAGTTGGACTTAATAGAGTTATGTGCATGTGTGTGTGTGTGTGTTTGATCAAGATGGCTTTCACACATACGGTCGGCTGCGCATGTTTCACCCCACCCCTCTTATCTTCCTCCTCCTTCTATCAGCTACAGAATCATGATATTGCTTACAACTGTGAGGTTGTACAACTTAATCACACATGAGTTTTAAAGGTTTTAAACAAACATCAATGCACAAATAATCCGGTAGGAAAACATTTTCAGAAAACAAAATGGCAGCCAGCCAGAAAGAACCAAGCTAATAAATAATAATAATAATAATAATGTGATTGGTGCAAAGTGCAATTACAAAAACAAACTTCTATATTGATTCAATCAATTCTCCTTTTTTTTTATAAATCAACAAATGTGTGTGAGTGTAAATGTTTTATATTCGTTATTGGTCTCATTTGGTCGATTAAGTCTCCCACCAAGCCTGAACCAAGACTATATGTACATATTTGACAAAACATTCACCAAATATACAAAGAAAATCTTGTGATTATCATACTTGGTGGCTCTGGAAAGATATCTTAATCATTACCTTCATAATCGCCAAAACAATCATCTCTCGCATCAGAACTGTAATTACCTTCAGTGTAAGTCAACATTATTATAATTATTACACAATATTTTACATACAGCAAGTCATTAATAAATTAAAGGTGATAAGCGCGGCCTGTAATGTGAAAAGGACCCCAGAGGAAACAGAGCCTTATTTACATAGAAATCATATTTACCCTTCCAGGAGTAAAAAATTAAATAAAATAAAAAACATATATTCCCAGGGCATTTGTCTAAAGCAGATTTAAGATCAAGCCAATAGCACCTATTTTGATCAGCGGGCTACAAATCAATGCAGATAAATACATCTAATTTGTACTCCAACCGATATGCCCCGTACGGAAAAAACGGAGACAAAAACATGAAAACAAAGCCAGAAAGGAAATGATTTAGTTCTTCTACCTGTGAAGCGTTAAGCGTGCCAGTAACAGAACCACGCCTGTCCTGATGCGTTGTTTTAACAGGCCTGCTTGGCCTGCACAAAACCTCTACCGGACTCTTATTTTTTGTCCATTCTCTAGCCTGTGTATGTAACTAGCAGGTTCTGGACTGTACCTCGTGGTTACGTGTGTGTGTGCGCGTGTGCGTGTGTGTGTGTGTGTGTGCGCGCGCGCGTGCTCGTACACATTTTCACGCAGAGGAAGTGCTCCCCACTCCTCACCACGTCACGTGAGAGTCACAACAGCTCCGGGTCTCCCAGATGACCAAAACCATCGTCTCCGTTTAGCGGTGTCACCTGCAGTCTGCCGCTTGCCAGGTACACAGCAGAATGCAAGTCTGACCCCCTCCTCCTCCTCCTCTCTCTCCCCATCCTTCATCCATGCCAGTCCTCCTCTTCCCTCAGTACCGGTTCTGGTGCTCGTAATGCCAGCGGTTGAAGTCAATGTTAAACGCCACAATGCTCCCTGACGCCATGCCGGTTATCAACGTCCTGAGGAGACAGTAGTGCGCGCGCACACACACACATCACGTTTAGAGCCCAAAAAACTAATTTGACAAAACAAAACCGCACAAGGCATAAATGCAGCTTGAGAAATAAGCCATGAATCGGTTCTCTGAGCAGCATGAGTGAGATGTCTCACTATGGGATGGCTCCCCTAGCGTATTCCTCAAAAGCATGTATGTCACGCTAGGAGCGCATCCCATAGTGAGACATCTCACCCATGCTATGAAAAAGAACCTAGCTACAACGCTAGGGTAACGCTAGTTAATCATCCATCCATTATTCCATGTATGTGCAATCAAATGCTTTGTGCTGGGTTATCTTGCTAGCAGAGAGTTGGGCCCGCGTACCTCTGGTCGTGGGACAGGTCCATGGCCCGGATGCCAGCGTCGCAGCCTGGGTAGATGTACAGCTGCTTGAAGTCACAGGCCTGCCACACCTCCACCACACCATTGTCTCCACCGGTCACCAGGTTCTGACCATCACTGCTCAGCAGGATGGCCTGGGGGAGATAGAGGGGGAGATACAGGGGGAAGGCACGGGGGGACAGAGGGGGAGGGGTTTAGGTTAATAAATCAAACTGTGTGTGTGTGTGTGCGACCCTATGACGTTGACCTTGTGTGCTGGCACAGGTCTAGACACATGTACAGGACACAGTGTTTCCATGGCTACAGTACAGGCATGGTGGGGGGGGGAGCCTTACCCTGGTGGAATCGTTGACCTCCATCTGCGCCAGCAGCTTGCCGTTGATGCTGAAGTTGCAGAAGTGGCCTCGCTCGTAGCAGACGATGCAGTGGCCCTCGCTGGACACGGAGATGAGGCGCGGCCGCTGGCACAGCTCGGGCCCCTCCAGGGCCCGCAGCAGGTCCCCTGTGATGGTGTGGACCAGGCACGGGCCCTCTGAGGACCACAGGGAACACAGCCGGGTTTTTAATGTGCCACGTGTACAGGGCTGCAGCAGCTGTTAGTGCCGCTACTGAGACAAACACAGCTCTATATACACTGTGCATACACTCACTGTGCATACACACACTGCAATGCACTGCAGAGTAAAGGCTGTGCACGCCATTCACACAAGGTTTAAAGCAGGGCTGGAAATGGACATTAGGGCTATCAGTTTGTAATTGCAATTAATCGCGATTAATTAAGACACTTTACGTAATTAATTGCGATTAATAATATGCATATTTTTTCAAGTGTTATTGGTATATTTCATAACCAGATATGCCAGCTTTATGCAAATGTTTGTATTTATTTAAGTTTTAATTAAATACAAATAACTGCATAAAGCTTGTTATAAAAATAAACATACTTTCTGACAGCCCTAATGGAAATGGCTGAACTACTGTATATAAAATATAACAAACTTCTGTTCCTCCATTACATACTGTACATTACATTATCTTATCATTATCCTCTAAAGGGTGGTTTTAGTGTAAAGCATAATATTCATGTTCAGAATGCTCCAGACCTTTAGCTCCACTAATGACCAGGCCCAGCTCTGCACACACTGACACACACACCACCTCATGGTCATGGCCCGTCAGTACAGCTCTGGGAGCAGGGTAGTCACCTGGAAGAGAAAAGCGAGACTACATATCTAGGGCAATGGTAAACAGCCTCATCCAAGATATTTCAACCCAAACAAGCGGCCCGATCAATAGTAACACGCTCACTGTTGTTGGGGTTGTCTCCTATGATGTGGTGCCGTCCACTCCAGTACCAGAGCAGCAGGGTGGCGTCTCTGGACCCAGACACGATGTAGCAGTCCCCTCCGATGTAGGACTCTGAGCGGGCCAGGCACGTCACCACGTCCCAGTGGCCAAACACTATCTGGGTCAGCTTGCCTGTAAGAGCGGTGGGAGCTTATGGAATAGAACACCTACACATATCGCTACAATGGATCCTCATTTAGTAATGGAGAACTGTACGGGTGATAACAACACCACCATATACTTAGGACAGAAAACTGTATTCAACACAAGCTATTCTGGTGCAGCTGATGTACGGTGTATGCAACACATGATGCAAACAGTGCAAGCCATTAGCAGAGAGTTAGCTGCAATCAGGGAAAAAAGAACTGAAAAACAAAATGGGGAAAAAAGTCAAATGTCAGCTTTCTGCTCAGCCTTTAACTATCTTGCTTGTCATATTTGCTATGTTATGGCACCAATTATATTTAGTCAACTCCACTACAGCCTCCACAAAGTGCATGTTTAATGTCTTATGGCTTCACTTGTTGAAACGGTATAGAGCATATATAGAGTTATGTATGGTATACTATGTTCTACCTCATTAATAGGACAAAATGCTCATCTATACCCAAGAGAAAAACTACCTAGTGCTTTAACCATCAAGTTGCCCTTTAGCAAGGCACTGCAACAACAACTACTGTACTGCAAAGAAAGTAAAATGACTGGTGTGTAAAATATGTGTGACCAAATCAGTGTGAAATAAAATGTACAGGAGCTGGAATACCCACTAACCACCACTGTATAATTAAATGTACAATACACTTAAAGACACGGCGTGTAATTTTGTGTAATTATGACGCAGAAAGCGATAATGTGAGGGAAAGTTAGCTCCAGTAAACGCCTGCACAATCGCACGGGCAGCACAATGTGTGTGCACATACACAATATTTCTTGTAGAACACCGAGATTTGCTTTGTCAAATCGTGTTGCGATCTTTCACATGCAATCAGAATGGTGCTGTAGCTTTTGCTAAAAGTACCTCGTAACAGACACAGAACACAAATCCTGCTCAGGTGTGCAACAGCGTATATTATACGCAAAAACCCTGCTCAAGGCTTTCAAATAAATGTACCTATTGTAGTTATACTACACCCACTATGCAAAGAACTGGAAAGCTAAAATGCGCTCTACGCGTCAGATATGACATAAACTAGTGTAAACCACTTTGTACCGGTTTCAGTGGAGTAGACACGGAAGCTCTTGTCCCAGAAGCCACAGACCAGTATATAGCGGTTGTCGGCGGTAACCACAAAACAGTGTGTGTTGATCTGGATGCTCTGGTCCACCAGGTCAGTGATCTGACGCTTGTTCACACCCGAGTTGTTGGCTGGAACGAGCGGAAACGTGTTAGTAGTTGTCAGGTAAATGAGGAAAAGCAGTGTGACTGGAGCTATGCTAACACACTTTTCCATAGCCCCACATTCATTCTGTTAATACCTAATTCAGCTCAGGGTCTCAGGTCAAGGTTTAGGTCAAAGGTCAGTGCATACAGTAAATCCCCTGCGTTTAATGAGAAGCAGAGTGGAGTCCTAGCTAATAGTATACAATGTGTCTCACCTATAAGAGGGTCCATCTCTATGGGGAGGTGATGAGCTTGTTCTAAGGAGTAACCAGGAGCTCCACGAAGCCCTGCGGGTCACAACACAGAACCGGTAAGGTAATCTCATTGTAGAAGCACTGTGTGAATTACAAGTCAATCCACGCAAACAAAATAAAAGTACATGCTAAATTACTGCTCCAGCCTGACACTAAACTATTACATAGATATATGTACCTTATGGAGGCAATATATAGTATCTAATTTACAGAAACAACCAATATGACCAACTAAACAGGAAAGACAGAAAACAGAATACAATTAGCCTGCACAAATATACTATTCCCATACTTTACCTTCTTATACAGAATATACACTTACTAGAACACCTGATTGTCAGCGATTTAAAGCTTTACTTTGTGGGCAAAAAGCAGCACCTCCTGTTTGTTCCCCACCAGTATATGGGTATATAATCGACCCCAGAGGGTCTTCCTCTCTCTTCCTCTGATGGTTGCACTGGGCTTTCAATTACAGTGCCAATAGAAACACAAACACACACACCGACTGTGTTGTGCCAGCGGTTGACGGCGAACAGCCGGCTGCACGTGACTGTGACGGCGGCAGGGATGCTGAGGTGGGGGAGCGTGTTGGCTGCTACGTGAGTGACGGGGGAGTTGGAGGGAAACTTCAACACCATGATGACATCCTGCTGCATCTGGTCCTTGAACATCAGAGGACTCTGAGGGAGGAAACACTGGTGAGACGGAAAGAGAGAGAGAGAGGGAGAGAGAGGGAGAGATAGAGGACCAGGGGAGGAGAGGCGGAGAGGAGACGGATGGAGGAAAGAGAGACAGACACAGGGCAGGGGAGGAGGGGAGGGAACAGGTGTATTAGTGGGAGCACAGGGTCAAGGCAGGTCTGGGGGAGGGGGCTGGCTGGTCGGAGAGGAGGGAGGGGGCTGACTGGCAGGGAGGCAACACCGCTCCACCCACCCATTAATTACTACATGAACCATTGTTGTACACAATAATTAAGGGCTAGAACACTGTACAGTACCTGAACTGCACTCATCGTAGATTATACCCAGCAGCTATATACCGTATATAAAATATAGAAATACTATTGTAAAATGTTGAATTAACAAGTTAGCAATGTTGAAATTGTGAACAACAAACTGCAATAGTAAATTATAATCATTATAATAAATTATATAATATTATAATAAATAAATTTTTTATTTCTTGGCATTTACTTTTTGGTATAAATATTTAACAAGTCCACCAGATAAGATAATACATATATGTACAAGTTTACATGTTAGCATGTATGCTATGATAACACACAAAAGGAGATGTCTGAGAGTTGGGCTCACCAGGTGCATGGCAGAGGAGCGAGGTGGGTGTGGCTCTATCAGCAGGTGGGAGGGAATCTGCCCGCACACCTGAATCTGGGCCTCCATGCTCTAAACACATAGGGTTACACAGTATTGTAAACACATTGTATTTCTGACAACAGTTTACCAGTTACAGTAGGTTAGCATAAAGGTAACCTCTCGTTGCACGCCATCCAGATTGTCCAGGTTGACCGCTCCCTCGTACGACAAGAAGTTGAAGACGTTAAGGGCCCGCACTGCCTCTGGCCCTCGCTGCTTGTAGCCGAATATTAGATCTATCCACTGGTGGAGCTGGCATGAGACGAACTCGCTCTCTAGCGCCTGTAGGGGGCGACAAGGTCATGTCAGGTGAATCAGTGCTAAAGGAGTGTGTTTAACTTTACTGGTCATTAAGACAAGATGATTTCATGGCAACTGGACATAGAACACTAATTCTGCTCATGTATAATACATGTTCTGCATACGGAATTACCTGAAAAATACTTTTAAATAAATATCATACATATGACTTTAACCAATGCATTGATATATACTAAATCATATATCATGATTCAGATATTCAATGTAAACGTATAAGTCACACAGTTGGAGTCTAAGTAGAGTATTCCTGGTGTTCACTAGCATGAAGCATGGAAACGTTCTCCTGTGGTTTTAAAGTCACAGCTAAAGCTTCCCACCATGCGGTTAATGCGGACAAAGTCCTCGGGCTTCTTGGCCCAGGCAGGAAGCTCCACGTCGCACACGGGAACATCGTCGTCACGCACACCCATCTCATACTCGTTACTGTTGACAAACATCTCGGGAAGGTAGTAGAACTCTGGAATCAGCTCCTGGGAGATATAAAGGGACGAAAATACAATAGCTATGCATGTGCTTTTAGTTTGTCACTTTTTATTAGATACTGTATAGTACTCCTTGACTATTTACTCTGTACTGCTATCATAATCATCATAGCATATGCATAATTGATGAGTCATGCCTTTATGTATTAATTAATTACTTAAATAATTATTTATTAATGTATTCACTAATTAAATGAAATTTCATTTCATTAATGAATAGTTCATTCACAAATAATATATTTCATAATGTTTAGTTTACCTCAATCTCCACATCTTTCAAGCCCATGTAATGGTTTTACTGCAATCCTAACAATAAGTCCATTATGATAGAATATAATCATTTGAAACCTTAACGTCGGCTGTGTCTCTCTGACAGTTCCTCCAGGAGCGTCCAATGCCAGAGAAGGCTCTCTCTGGGTGGTCGAAGCGGTTTTCATTGGCGTTAAGGAAAAATGTGGTGAAGGGCTCCTATCAGGGGGCAAGACAAGAGGATCTCAAACCTTGGCCCGGTGTGTCCATGACATGACATGAATGTCTGCAATACTGCAGATTCATAATGAGGGCCTATTCACCACCACAGTAACGCCTGTTCCGTTTATTAGCACTACGTCACATAAGCAACTTGTCTGATACATGTATACAGTATATTACATATAATTACCCCTGTGACGTCAGCACTATCAGGAAATGGGCTAGTAGATTTTTATTAGCTGTTAGCATTTCCACTCAAACCACACTACATGCTAGTGCAGTGCTTTATTCACAAATTTTATGCTTTTCATTTATTATAAGCAGTAACAATAGCCTATTTAATAGATTTAAAAGACCTGCAAACAGACTTATGTTAAGTTCCCCAATCTGATTTGGTCATTGAGTTATGTACTGTAATTGGTCGTCGTGCATGTCAATCAAAATACCTCTCCAGTCAAGTAGGCAGGTCTTGACGCAGCTAGCTAGCGCTGTCTCACAGATTTTATGCAAGTAAAGGCTGTCTCTGCTAGCCTAGCACCAAGGTAACGCACCTATCCCTGGTCTCAACATTCAAGTGTGTTTTGAACAAGCCTTGTCCAAAATGTGGGTGTGTTTAAACTGCTGCTAATGGCTGTAAGGACTGTGTGTGCGTGTGCACGCACTATCCTGAGCATCCAGGTCAGTGTTGTGTGAGCGGTGGAGTACAGGGTGGTGTAGTGGTGGGAGGGCGTGCCATCATCCTCCCAGGTCTCGTAGCGCTCCGCGTAGAACGCCGCCCTCTTGGGATTCAGCGCTCCGATTGGCTAGAGAGAAAAAGACAGGCAACAGACAGAAATGCAACTAGTAGTGCTGTTGAGGTACTATGTCATGGTATTTATTACAGTACACACATGTGGCGATATCGCAATAGAACCATTACACACCATCTTCACTAAGTCAACAGGAAATACCCCCCCCCCCCTCACACACACACACACACACAAACACCTCATCGACCATATCGTTAATATTATGAGGAGGGGTTTGTACAGATTGTCATGAACAATACAATATGGCACAGGCAGAATGCAACTCACGTTACATATACACACAATATTAAGAAAAAAAGACATGCTCTTCATTTCTAGACAGGAGTTTTGTGTTCTGCATGTGTGCGTCTGTGCTCCAACCTTGGAGAGGTCTCTGAAGTTGCCAGGTAGCGTGAGATCCAGCTCCTCAGAGTCATAGTTGGTAAGGACCCAGGGGAAGACTGGATACTGGTTCAAGTCATTATAGGTCCTCCCTGGTTGGGAAAGACAGGAGCGACCAGAGAAGAGAGGCACGCCATTATGAGCCTCACAAACCCACAAGATGGCGTCTGGCTAATAACTGGGTGGCACATTTCCTGCACCTGGCCTCAGTTCACATTCATATGTTTCAGCAATATTGGTTTATATTTCATGATCATCTCACATAGTAACTCCTTTACCAGCTGGTCTAAACAGTTTATCTGTGAAACCACCACAGCTGTGATTCTGACCATTGTTCATTGATTCATGGGCATCTGTAGTCTGTATAGGCTGCTCTATATGCTCATGTATACTTGACCTATAAAATATTTCACAACCTGTGCCCTCTAGCACACAGGTCATATTTAGACAGACAAATATTTACACTCAGCAAACTCTCACTCATTCTCACACACACACGCGCACATGCACGCATGCACACACGCACAGAGTTCACAACACAAGAGTCACGGTGCCCCTCGACCCAACTGTATTTCCTGTGTGTTTATGTGATCGGATCGCTGCTTTGCAAATGTCTGCTAACACCTAACACACACACACATTTGTTTGACCTAATATCTGGCCAGATATTAAAACAAATGACTGTTGACATAACACCTATAGGCTAACAACAAGACTGCATAAAGCAACCCATTTTGTGTTAACTATACTGTACATAGAATGCTGTGCTCTACTTCCCAGCTAAAGGGGTCTTTTACCTGCAATAGTGTTGAGGAACATGAGGTACTCAAAATTGGAGATCTCCCTTCTCTGCCAGCGCTGGGTCATATTGGACGACTTAAAGAGCTGTCTGGGCGTGGCCAAGGAAATCCGCCTGAGATACAAACACAGAAGACCTATTCATCCACTTGCTATGATAGAAATCTAACCTGTATAGTTGAAATTATTATCAGCAAACACCCCCCTTCTTGTGTTGATACAAACAAAAGTACTATTCACCCACACATCCATGGACCTACCTGGCCTGTGGTAAGCCGTAGCTCGTTCCCACACCCACCCTGGGCAGGCTATACACTACCCTCTTCACTGTAGCCTGGTCAGGAAAATTAAACATCACTGACGCTAGAGAAAGGGAGAGAGGTGAGATAGAGAGACTATCACTTAATGTAGGAAAGGCTTACACTGTCTAGAGGGTTCACACTCCTATTCTAATGGGATCCACATCATTTAGTTCTTGACTAAAAGCAGAATTGATGTAAGTGGCGTATAGCCAGACGTAGAAACTATTTTTCTCCCATGTATTATTTTATAATAATGTATATGAATAGATGTTCATATGAACAAACAGAAATCAACAGTCTTACTTCTGTTGGCCATGAAGACCTCTAGTCCTGTATTCTGCAGCAGGTACCGCCTGGAGAACACTGCCCGGATCTCACTGAACATCCATTTGCCGTGCAGCCCCTCAGAGTAGGCAAGCACCTGTTTACAGAGCACACAATAGAACAACCACCAATCTAGCAGTATTCAGCCTTTATTATTAGTAGTATAGTAATTAAGTAAACCAACTAAAGCTGAGAGTTATGTCTTCCCTCTTCCAAGTTGTCCGTGTGTGCTTGGGACATGTGCTGGACTACAACAAAGAGTCTTACTTTTGCATCAGTTTTCTTGAAGGAGGGGTCTTCTTCATCCACCTCAAAGTAGATCTCAGTGGTGGTGATGGACAGTGTTCCTCTGGCCACGACGACTGGCGCCACCAGCTGGGCTGGAGTACTGAGAACCACTGGACCTAGAGAGGCATACAAAGGTATGACTGACACACCATATATGCCACTCCTACTATTACATACAACTAGGCTACTGCAGTAGAAGGACGACTAATACCAATTAGAACACTAACAATATTTACAAAAGACAAATGCAAATAACAGAGATTCTAATGTACACGTGAACATTTTGCGTAACATAACAATGGTAAACTGTTAAACACACAATATTATTCAAGTTAGTCACGTTGACTATGTTAGTTTATATGGAGGACCAGGACTGCCATAATAAAAAATAAATAAATATATAAAAGTATAAATAAATAAATAAAAGTATAAATA
>JAODTR010000006.1:914875-953624 GCA_025399935.1 Amblyopsis rosae | reverse complement strand
GTTGCTCGGGAAAGGGAAGTTTGGGGTCCCTTGCTGAAGCTGCTGCCCCCGCGACCTGACTCCGGATAAGCGGGAGAGGATGGATGGATGGATGGATGGATGGATGGATTGTGATATAAATTTTGGCCATATCGTCCAGGCCTAGCTTCTGTTCATCCCGAGAGTAATTTACTCAGCTAAGAAAGTAATTTACTGGAGCCAAGCGCCTGGTGGTCAACAACAGTACTGCATCTTAAACGCTTCCTCTTTGTGACGGTGGTTCTGTTTGTGCTCACTATGGCAGCAGTCCTAACAGCGGTAGGATCAGGAAGATTCTAGATACAGCAGCATCAGGAGTGAATATCTCATACATCTACACACACTTATATGCAAACTGCAGCAGTACTGTAGCAGTAGTGTCCAAGATTTGATACAAGCGCATACTCAAACATTCTGTACCACTCCTGCACAAGTCTGGTATAATCAACCTTTGGTCACTGCAGTGTGTATGCAGTGTGATGAATAGCAGCTACATACTTAGCTATACTTCATAGTGATATAGTAAGTGTGTGTGTGTGGAGCCAAGGGAGTGAGAAGTAGGCCAACATGAATATAAAAATCACCCCTGCCAGGCAATGATGTCGGCTTGAGAAGGGTGCGTGCATGCGTGCGTGTAGTTGAGGCTACAACACTATGGCGTTGTACTGTAGGAGACTAAAGCAAGTGTTTGCAAGAATGGTCATTTATCAACTCCCGAAGATGTCAGGAGGCGAGCACACACACGCACACACACGCGCACACACACCATTCATGTTGTAATTTGATAATTAGAGAATTGTAGGCATACTAGACAGGAAAACACACTACAAACAGACAAATGCTAAACTAGGCCTGGACGAAATGGCCAAAATATATATCACGATATATTTCTAAATTTCGGTCAATACGATATAATTCCGATATCGATATGAACAATATAATCCTCACCTTGAATACAACTGAATTCTGCGGCCGTCATTAAGCTTATCGAAATGCCGGAAATAAGTTTAAAAATCATGGCACCATTATTGAAAAAAAATGTATATCGCGGTATATATTGATATTGAATTATTGTCCAGCCCTATGCTAAACCACATCATTGTATCCTGCCAGTTGGCTGCGATGAGGCTGAGGTAGTGTATAGTATATAAATATTGCATGTCAGGAACATGCAATATTTCATTCTAAATATATTACATTTTAAAACATGGGGGGAAAATAAATATATATAGGTCTATTGCGATTTATCGTTTAAACTATTGAAATGTAATGTTTTAAAACTCCACCCTCCTCTCCACCCATACTCTTTCAGCTCTCATTGAATCTATTCTCTACTCCTCCCGCTGATAAAACAATGGAAGCAAGTATCTCCGGTAGCAGCATGCAGTCTGAGCAATCAAACAATAAAGCATTATTATCACATCGTACACCGTGTTCAGGCACACACGGCTCACACCGAAACTACATGCTCCCATTCTCTAAATCTACTTAGTGCAAACAGATAAAACAAGAAAAGGTTTGCTTCCTATTTGTAGAAGACTAGAAGGCTGTGGCGAAGCCTTCACAACCATATTCTTCATACAGGGAGACAGAACGGAAGAGAATGTGTGGAGGACAAAGGGAAAGTATAGGACCCAGTATGTTCTCTCATGCTTTCATCCGAGGTTCTCCCACCATAACACAGCGTATTAGCGAGGTTTCAGACCAGGAAATCGCAGCTCACGGAGGATGAAGAGGAATTTGGAAAAGTGGAGTAGGAAATGTAAGTGAAGCGATACACATGTCGGTGTGTCTAAAGGCCTGACACACACACATACACACTCTGCTTGTTACACGTACAGGGATGTGCAGGACCTCACAAATATGCAAAGGATTAAAAATACAATGTGAAATATTATTAGTGTGTAACCATATTTACCATATAGACCATGCACTTAGACTGTTAAAATAGGGCCCAATGACTGCAGAGTCCAGGCAGCAGCAGATGCTCAATTTCTAATCTTCAGACATGATTCAACAAGAATTTTGTTGATGGAAAAAAATAATAAGAATACATAAATAAATAAAGAGTGAAATTACTAAATAAACAATCCAGTGTAAAGTAGTCGACAAGAGAAGCAGGGCAAGAGGTAACTGACTGAACATGGGACCCTTTTATATTTATCTAGCCACATGTGTAATAGGTCCTGGATGTTCTGTTACCCTAGGCAAGACAAAACTATTTGCTTTGGGAATATCAACAGACAGTGTAAAATAAGCCTATGTGAATGACCCAGCCTATTGTCAGCTATAAACTGATACAAAAATATCTCCTCGCTCATTTAGCTAGCTTACCCTTCTATGTGCAAATATGGTATTTTACTTCCACACAGCCCTGGCTGTGCAAAAAATAACATCAAGTGGTGAACACTGCTCACAACAACAAAGCCACTTGCTATTGGCTTCGCAATGAATTTCAATGTGTTGTCATCAAAACAAAGATACAACACACTTGTCAACATGACAACTGTCGCGGTAAAGGCTGGCTGCGGATTATGTTAACTGAGGGCCTATTAGTTCTATGGCCTACACCAGCGACGATGTTAAACAAGAAAATAAATCTCCATGGGAGTAGTGCCATTTTGTCCAGGCGGAGCAGAAACTTCTAACAATATTTTAGGATGAAAATGACCCAGTTCAAATGTTTGAGAGATCGCTGCCGTAAGCACACACACTGACACAACTGGCAATATTATCGAGGTCTGAAAAAAGATCGAGGTCATGTCCATATGTCGCACGGTAAGTTGATATAGTAATTATAGTGACAGGCCTAAAGGTCACGTTTTATCCACAGACTGCATATCGTCTTCTGCTTGCAAATCAGCTTGGATAGGAAATGAGCCACTATGAGTAGTGTATTTGTTGATGATGACGACGACGACAATGATGATGATGATGATGGCAAGCAGCAGCTTTGTTTGACAATAATACAGTAAGAAATGTCTGATTGGTTAATTGAAGGTGATCCAATCGCATTTACAAGACTATCCTGCACAGAAATATGTGGACCAATTTTGTAATACAGCAAACCTTTTGTTTGTAGGGTTGTGCAATTAATGCATTTTAATCACAATTTCAGCTAACAATCACACAAAAAAACTTATTTTGCACATTACATTTTGCTAATATTATTCTATTATTAAATAATACTCTTATTTTGTCTGTAATAAGTTTCAAAGTTGATTTGTTTCACTGTTTCGTTGTTTTTTTAAGAGCAGGAACTACACCACCTTTCCAAAATCAGTGAGTAATTATATTAAATAATCGTGATTTCAATGCTGACAAAATAATTGGGATAATGATTTTTTTTTTATCCCATAATCGAGCAGCTATAATGAATACATTGGAAGAATACAGTTCTTCTGTAATTGCTGTACATTTTGTTGTTCTAAGTGATTGTAGTGTAGCCAATTAACAAAGCAAATGTAAGCTCTTGTGGTTTTCCACTGCACAGTCTATTCAGTACATCTACATAATGTTCCCAGGGGTGTTCCAACCCAGAGAATCAGAACCTTACATGGGACACATAGCTCTCCTGGTGGCTCAATGTGGCACAGTCATCCATCAGATAATAATTGAATGCAAGTATCTGGTCCACAGGGGATATTCCGCAAATATTTAACATTTCTTATTTTTGCTTTTGCCCCCTGTTTTCCGTCATAATATAGGCCTAGTCTCAATATAGGCCACCGCACCATGTATCTACTGGGCTACAGCACTTATCATGCTAACCATGCTAACAAGCCAGACAGTGTGACAGTAATCACAATGTTAATAAGCCTTGTTATTACAGTGTGCGCAGTAGCCTCTAGTGCACTCTCCCATGCACCCTGTCAGGCTACACAGCTTGTGAACCTTTCCCTCCTAGCAGAGGGCGGGGCAGGAATACGTACAGAGTGATGAGGCTCCGCGGGAGGACCGGAACTCATCAGACCCCCACGGAACAACAGGCCGACCGACTGGCCGGCCCGATGCCGCACTTGGGAGCAACTGAAGGACATGCACACACACACACACTAAAGTATTCCCTCTCACGGCTGCTCCATCCTTTCACTCATTTAACCTTATCCATCACCATCTTTCACACGTCTTTACAACTGCCCATAGGTGCCCACCCTCCCCCACGGTTTGCAGATTGCTCACACACAAACACATCGGGGTCAGTGCAGCCCAGCTGTGTGATAGATGGCTAAGTCATTCATGACCTTGTCGTGAAAGCCCCTCCCTCTGTCCTCCAACCACTGTGCGTGTGTTTATTTATGTGTTTGCGCAATAAGCTAGCAGTAAGTCACTTTGCATTAGCCTGCTTGGACCAGTTGGCTTAGCTACTTTGGCAGCATGTGAAAAGGTTCTGACCATTCTGACAAATTAGCGCTATATATTATCCCAAAAATGCCCAGACAGAAATCTGGCAGCACACTGAGTCTGTGTATTCATGGCTGTCATTTAGTTAGTAACTAACTTAACAACAACTAAGAGGTTGTGTAGCCCGCTTTAGAATGTCTTTTTTGAGTGAGATAACGGCCATAACCCAGTTCAAACCCAAGCTTGTCTATTCTTATGGTCAGAGCCACCAGTACACATTCACTTTGAATGTTTATTCTGCCACACTAGACTTGGGACGCTACCCGCCCTTCACGATAACAGGAAATGCCAGAAGGCCAGCTGTGCCGTTAAATCCCTTATCCAGAATAAGAGCGTAGCATTTGCTTATTGCTTTGATTTCCACCCTGGTTCAATAGATGTCTCTTAAAATAATCCTAAATGCAAAGTTTCAGTAATGAAATTATCATGTTTTATTTCAGGCATAGGATATTTACCTTCCATTCTTCTACTCTTTGTAATGTCTTTCTACATCTCCTCACAGTAAATGTTTCAAAATTAAAAATCTTTATTCCCCCAAAACATATTTATTTCCTTTCATCTCCTACCCTGTACATTATTCATGGTCTTTTCGAGCAGACAGTGTGTTTGTGTGCGTGTGGTGATGTGTGGTGTAGTGTACATCCAGCAACCTTGGTGATTGTGGCCTATGTGAAGAGTAATGATAAAGGTGTGGGATGCAGCTACAATTCATCATCATCAACATCAGTGTAAAGCTTAACTCCAACCCCGGGCTTTGTAAAATTAATATTGTAAAGTAGTGTCAGTGAGTTGTTATGATTAAGACAGACCCTGAGAAGGAGCAGAGGCAGACAGAAATTCACGAGTGAGTGAGTGAATGGTCCTTTTGAGACTGCTGGAACTGCATCAGCGCGTCGTTTTGTTTCCCAGACAAACTGTCGCTTTTCACCCCCCCCCCCCCCCCCCCCAAAATAATAAAAATGATACTGAAACATATCTATAAATAAACACAGCTGGCGCTGTAAGACGTGTGACTTAACAGGAACACAGCCTGCAATAAAAATGAAACATACCTGTACCTCTCTTTCAGACAGACAGACCAATAGATAGACAAGAGACTAGTAGGGCTATTCTCTGTGTCCCATCAATTGTGTCCCCTCCGTCACCCTGACAACTAGCTCATCGTGACAAACCTCTTCAACTAGGAATGGTGTACGCACGTCCAGAGGTCATAAATGGGTTGAACGCTACATCAATTTTACATCCATCTGAGGACATCATTAGAGGACATAACATTCCAATGCCTTGCCGTCTGCCATGTTGAACACAGAATACAAACTGCTTCATTCTACATGACACTAAAGCTACCAGCTCAAACTTCACCGTTAATAGATGCCCAGTGTCTGTGCTTTTTATGGCCCATTGAGGTATTGCCATGACGATTCAGGCCCATTCGTGATCTGTTCCATTTGCAGTTCTGATATATGGCTGTTATAATCTGAGTGTGTGAGCCGACTAATGAAACGCAATCGCTGTTGACCCTTAAACAAGGTCTGTAGTGTCTCAATACATTATTCTTTAGTGAACTTTTGATGTGTGGCAATTGGTTTGCAAAGAGTGAGAAGGACAGACAGACAGACAGACAGACAGACAGACAGACAGACAGAGAGAGAGAGAGAGAGAGAGAGAGAGAGAGAGCCCGGAAGTGGAAAACAGGAAAGGCAACACCAGGTGGTATGGAGACTAGAGTGAGACAGCCTAATCAGAGTGCAGTGTTGCCTTGACAACTGCGATGCCTTGGTGATGATAATAACTGAGCAATCCACCCCTCCTCCAACACACACAAATCATGTATAGGCTTGCATGTCCTATGTTTGTGTGTGTGAGTTAACGAGCACTGTACTTAGTTTCTACCAAATAGGAATACAAATAACTATCTCTGCAGCCCTATACTGTACAGTGGCTATAGACTGATGTTGATAATGCTATGATGACTTTCTGTTTAGATCATTTTGGCATCGCCTACAGTACAGTTAGTATAGTAACCAAACAAAGCAAATAGCAATGGACTGTTTGATCAATTTAATGGGGGAACATCACATCTAAATAGCCAATAAATGCGCTCTCAAAACTACAAATGGCAGGGCCTTCCAATGCCATCATTACTGCATTAGCCCACATTGGTCGGTGATAAATGACACGATTATATTTACATGATAAAGCCATAGATTGACTAAAGAAGCACGCAATCTGCCAAAGGCCAGTGCATGGAGATCTGATGCAGCAATCTGTTTGCCCAGGCTGCTGTGTGCGACCTGATCAATACAGACATGGTGGGTTAGAGCTGGATGCTGTGGTCTCCCACACTGTCAGGCTGGGATAATGGATCAGGGTTTGGGGCCACAGAGGACTCATTGTGTCAACAGAGTGGCCACTGAGGTTTGCCGCTTTCGCAACACTTTGGTTCAACTTGTTTAATGAATAGAGCTGGACAGCATCAACAGACTTAACTATTGGCAGGCACCGCCTTCACTAGCTAGCTGGTGCTGATTGGAATTATTGCTCTGTATTGTTTACCTACATTGGCAGGCTTTCCCTCAGCTACGCAAGCTATTCATTAAAGGTACGCACAGCGATTTGTGTACAGTATTTCTCTTGTGGTCGAAGCCAGTGTTGCAACAACATTGGTTTGCCTCTCCCCCTCCTGCTGATTGGTTGGCAGCCCTCTCTACTCTTCCCCTACAGCATAAATAGGCTCAGCGTACAATCTCTATACTCCTCACCATGGAGCCACGTGCACAGGCTAGGTGTGCAACACCAAACAGTGGGCTGGACACATTTAAACAGCGTGTGCCACAACACATGCATGGGCTCTTGTCCGCATGCTCACGCTCGCACACATGCACACACATACACACGCATGCGTGCACACACAAACACACACATCTCTTCCATTGCATCAGCTGGTGATTTCTGAGCACATAGCCACTGCAGCATCCCACCATATCTCTCTCTCTGTCTCTCTCTCCCCCTTCCCCCACCCACCCTCTTTCAACCCCCCTTCTTCATCAGCCACCTGCTTTTAAAATGCATGGCGCTGTCGGACCATGCAGGGCAGGCAGCGTGTCAGAGCCAGAGAGAACAGGGGAGACCGGGCAGGAACCCCCCACCGCTCTAAGCACAGCCCATAATCGATCGATGCGTCGTACTGCTCCACAACGCAGGCGGATAAATAGGCCACGGAGCCACACAGGCGGGCCCAGCAGGGGAAACAACTCAAAAGGATGGGCTTTCACCCTCAAAAGGCCTACTTGCTTAAAGGGAGAACAGGGGGATGGCTGGCATGCAGTGAATGCAATACTCTCGTCATCTTTGTGGGAGGTAGAGTGGGGCATCCTGCACACATAGCCTAGTCCTCCCACCGCATTATCCACATTTGCTGTGGGCTATTTAGTCATCTATTTTGTTAGAATACCCGTGTGTTAAATCTCACATGGATTCAAACCGGTGTGGTTGATGAGGGCTAACCACACCAGAGATATGATTCGGTCAACAACGGTGGGGAATTAAAACCCTGCCTAGGCTAGCCTACACTCCACATCCGCGAACAGACAGGTGCTTCCCCGGACGCAGTGTAAAAGCATCAAGCTCCGTCTCATAGCGACACACATCTCTATTAGCGCATAGAAGCAAGAGGCCTACATTCAACAATGGCTGTGGGCCTAGGGATATTTTATAGCCATTATCATACACAGCCAGCCGGTAGCATAGGTCCAACGCTAGTCAGCATTTGTTCGTATAGTAGCCACTCCAATCTTTAACTGAATGCCGACAATATCACTTCTACTAGGGTACAGTATAGGCTACAACGATGTTGCTGTGTTGTCCGCAATAAGGTACCGAAGTAACATTATACTGTAGGCTGCACTGATTCCTGATAGTTAACGAGGTCAGTAGAACGGCTACGTATTTAGACATTATATTTACAGCAGTAGGTTATACTAAAATAAAAATGCAGAATTGATACAAAGTGCTCATGGTTTATCTCCCAATGATGGGCACTTGCCAACAAACGGGTCATTTAGTCAACAATGGCTAGTTATACCAGCCTCTGTGTTGGTCACATGCTTTGCATTATGGCTTATAAGCACAAGTCATGTTCTCGTTTTGCAGAAAAGAAAAGCAGCGTCCACTAACAAACAAATGACATCATCCTATGAAAGCACCAGAACCACGGAGTGTAGCATCGTAAATAAAACAGCGGGTTGGGGCGCAGTGATTCTGCTGTTACATGGCTGCCTGTGTTTAGTTTATGGTCCTCCACTTACCAGGTTCAGCACCGTTTCTACGATGTCTCTGTTGCTAACCTCTCCAACCTGAATTAGGCCCACTAATACGGCGAATTTCATCTGAATATTCCTGATTGGGACGGCGGGGTTGATCACCCCGGCCGGGAGAACCATAGAGCCCGCTGCAGACACCATCCTTTCCCCTGTGGCGGCGGAGCCAGCGCCCGTAACGACCTGCGGTTGCCCGGGGCCCGGGGGATGACAGTCTCGATCTGTATCCGTCAACGAAGCCGAGCCCGGTGTTGCCGAAACCGGCTTCTCGCTCGACATTTCCCCTTGGAAACGGGAGGAGAGGGGCGGTCGCCGCTGTCTCTCACACCTGCTCTACAGCTCAGTCGTCGGCTGCTGCACAAAAAACCATCAACCGCGCAGGAGAAATTACGAACCAGCAATGCAACGGAAAATTATTTGTATTTAAATGCTCCGAAATCACCCTATCCTCCTGATGGCGTGTACGAATTCATAGGGCTACAAAACAGGATCTAACCTCGACGTTTGACAGAAAACTAGCCCTCTCTTTCTCCCTCCCTCCCTCTCTCTTTCTGGCAGGTTGCAGTCAGTGCGGTCATCGAGAGAACGCCATGTTGACGCCCCCTGTCTGCGGCGGAGTGCGTAAGCCACGCATGCGCACCGGATACAAGTAAACCCCCAGCATAACATGCAGCGCAGGTTCATGGACGCCACCAATTGTCGTCGTTATGACTCTGTTTGATTGAAATTGGTTTGTATAAAGCCCTTAATCACATAATAGCAAAAGTATACAGTAGGCATACACTTTTAACAATTATGTTGTCGGGAGCCACGTTGAAAGCAAAGTTCCTGGCGTTTGGAAAGCTCAGGGTGTTTATTATAACTTCTGCCAATCTTCAGATTTTCCTATTGTACCAATTTTGTTTAATCTTGATGATTACATCTTAAAGATGATGAAAACTCCAAATTCCGTATCAGAAAATTTGAATATGACATAACACCAGTGATTCAAATCATTTTAATACAGACATGTTTGCCTTCTAAAATGTATGTTCGTGTGCAAGCACTCAGGTTGGTAGGGCCTCCTTTTGCATGAATTACTGCATCTATGCAGCGTGGCATGAAGTCGACCAGTCTGTGGCACTGCTGAGGTGTTATGGAAGCCCGGGTTGCTTCAGCAGCCTTCAATTCGTCTGCATTGTTGGTCTTGGGTTTTGGGTTGTCTCTCATCTTCCTCTTGACAAGCATTTTGAGCTAGCTCGTCTGTCGGATCGGACCACACGGGCCAGCCTTCGCAGGTACTGACCACTGCAGACTGGGAACACCCCACAAGAGCTGCAGGTTTGGAGATGCTCTGACTCAGTCGTCTAGCAAACACAATTTGGCCCTTGTCAAAGTTGCTCAGATCCTTACTCTTGCCCAATTTTTACTGCTTCTAACCTAAGGACACAAAATGTTCACTGCCTGACAGGTGGCATGATAAGGAGATTATCAGTGTTATTTACTTCATCTGTCAGTGGTCATAATGTAATGGCTGATCGGTGTACTGTATATATGTATATATACTGTGTATATGCCCATATACACACGTATGAGCCCATAACCAACATTTCTTTATGATTATGGGTTCATTAATTTCAGTCTCACAACAACTAATTACATATGAAAACCAAAGTCTCCATATCTCTCTCCTTATCTATCTATCTATCTATCTATCTATCTATCTCACTCACTGACTTACACACACACACACACTGGAACAGACTTACTGGTATCCTATTGTACAGTCTACATGAGTTTGAGTGTATTGTATTGTACAGTCTACATGAGTTTGATTCACGCTCCTTCTAACAGGACACATCTGCTAGTTACGGTTTCCATTACTGAGACTGCGTGTGCGCGCATGTGCGTGTGTTTAATATTGGCTCTGATGGTTGTCTGTCTTCTTTCTTCTTTTCTGTTTTATATGCTGCCTGTTGTCAGGGGTGAGAAGGTGGGTGTCAGATTGGAATGACATTCTCTGCCTTTGTGCGTGTGTGTGCGTGTGCCTCGATCAGAAGATGATGTGTGAATCTTCCCGTGGAGCAGCAGCTATCTCTGGTCCTCCGTGTAACATTCTAGGCACGGAGGGGGTTGAGGGGACAATCAGACACACACTCTGTCAACGGCACACTCGCACGCAAGCAGGCGCATGTCAGAAAAGCAATTTCTAGAACAAACACATGCTATCTTATTCTTGCTCGTGGAATAGCCCAACACGGTAATCCACAATGGCAGTCTCTCTCTCTCTCTCTCTCTCTCTCTTTCTCTCTCTCTCTCTCTCTCTCTCTCTCTGTGTCTCTCTCCCTCAAACACACTGCTCTTTGTGTGCAGACAAAGGCCAGCTTCTGAGTTGTTATGATTCCACGACAGACTCCTTTACAAGGAAGCAAGGTCTTAACCGGGATTGGTTTTGTGATTTGGCGAATGGGGCAAGCTTTGTTTCCTCTCTCTCTCTCTCTCTCTCTCTCTCTCTCTCTCTCTCTCTCTGTCTTTTATTTATTTGTCATCCCAAAACTCTTGACGACCATCCCTCTTAGAATGCGAGAATGGAGACAAAATACCAAATTATGCCAGCGGTTTTGGCCGACTGTTTCTGGATGTATAGTATACATCCTCCTTTATCTCCCATCTGCCCTCCACTATCTACCATGCCCTGTGTCTGTTCATAAGGAACCTCTCTCTCTCACCCCAGCCTCTCCCCTCATCATGCAGGCAGTCTTGTAGCTCTCTCTCTCTCTCTCTCTGTCTGCTCTCACGTGTGGCGAGGTGAGGGGTGGGACTGCACTGTACAGTGTGACTGTGTTGTGGGGGCTGGGTGGGGGAAGGGGGGGTCACACATCATGACTTCAGAGGAGCGGATGGCTGCCATGCAGTGTTGGTTGCAACGTAGAACTTCATTTTCTTCTTGTGTGTGTGTGGCTGCTGACTACATGATTCAGGTGTTATTAGCATTAGCTGGTTAGATACTGCTGCTGTATACAGTATCAGGCAACAGACCTTTATCAGAGTGACCATGAAGTGCTGCCACAGAAGACTACACTTTTTACTGTCTAGTCTGTAAACAGAAAACAAATCTTAAAGGTATAGTCAGCAATTACACATTTAGTCAAATCCACAAAATATCTCCTGTCAGCTAGTTTACCGTTTTCTGTGCATGCGGAAAAAAGAATCACAATGTGTTTCCAATATGGGCGGGAGCGGGAGCAAGAGAGCACCTTATGACATTGAAGCGAGAGGCGTTTTCGTTTGTTTAGCATTTGAATTTAGCAAGCGTTTATGATTATTACTTAATACACACTTTATTTGAGTTTATTTGGCGGATTAAACAGTCAGATTGAAGTTACAATGCAAAAGATAGCATTACATACTATACAAGTAAACAAGCTGTGTGTAAACACACCCACAACTGAGAATACTTAATTAACGTAAAAAACACCTGTGTGGACCAGGACAATTCATCTAAACAGGACGGGAAGAACGTATACCCCCTCTTTGGTATCACTTCCAGGTTACGTTGATAAAGGTCTATTCAATCACATATTTTTTGTGGGGTTGACAAATACTTTTGAACAACAAAGTTGTGTGGCCATTTTTGCGTGTCATCATTCAGTCAAATCAGTTTTGTCCAGGTGTGAAATAAGCTCTGGACTGTAACCAATTGTTTCTGACGTATCCTCCCACTCAGTCAGGTAGCAAGATGAAGAGGTTGTGTAAAAATAAAAAGTGAATGTTCAGCTCGAAGGGAGAAAGGTCTGTCCAAAATTTAATGATGTGGCCATTATACCATTTGAGCTTGGATTTAAATTCTTAGGATCATTCCTGTCACACTGCGTTATCTGCCTGGGGGTTTATGCTGACAACTGACAGATGAAAGGCAACGTATTCATAAGGAACCTTTTGACCCCAACATGATTTAAACACATAACCATAAGGTCCAATGACAAAGCTATGGACAGTGCCTAAATGTATTTTATTCTTACAGTTGTTACTGCAGGGGGACTACCTAATGCTTTAGAAACACACCTGTATTTTTCTTCAGATGCTTGACAGATGTGAGCGCACACACGCTCCTGTGTGTGCACTAGATGTAATTTATGCTGAAGCTACGCACTGTACAAATCTGCATGTTCTGATCAAACACAGCATCAGCCAAACAGCAAGGAGTACCAATCTCATGCATGCATTCACATCACTCTAACACATCATACTGCAAGATCTATGCAAAAGCTAGTCTATTTTGTACACTACCTCCCTATATGCACCCACTCCAATTAAGAGGTAAAACTTGAATGGGAAATATAAATAGATAGTATATTCAATTCATCTCCACTACCCAGTTTCACTCACAGCAGCTCCACTCACGAACTACAAAACTGAAGATTGTGAGGTTACGTAAAGACCATATTGTCTGGCCTCAGCCGTTACTTCCACGATTGGAGGCAATCGAGGAGCCAAATGTAATTTGGTGGTGTGTATAAAGGCCTGATCCAGGACAGTGACAGATACTCGGGTAGTCACTGATTTCCTGGCTCACAGACGGATATGAGTCACCATCTAGACGGTGTCTGTGCTTTAAGATGTGCATGTTTGTGTGCGAGACAGAGAACAGAAATAGAAAGAATTTCATAACAAAGCAAGTCAAAATGACGGGCAGCGTTTTTCAGGAAAATTGCTACATGGAGATAAAAAAAAGGTCAGATTTAATTTTGAATAACGATTCTGCCCAGAATTAAAAGAAGCAGTCAATCAGTTATCTGGGATTCTACAGTTCCTTTTCAATAATACTGTGCTTGAAATTCAGAGTAATTTGTCAATGTGACACGAAACTTCTTTATAGTTCAAAATCCACCGGTCCCCATGGATAAGAAATAATAGCTTTATAGCATTATTCTTTCCATCATATGTTCCAAATACAAACTAAGATGGTGTGTAGCTTATGTCCTGTGAGACTCAGCATTGTGTTTTCATTCTCTAGTTTTACATTGTTTACATTTTCTCTTTTTAGTTTCCTAGTTGGGAAGAGGTTTGGCCATGTCACATAGTAGAGAACGAATACAATATAGAAGATTGATTAGGGCTTGACACCTGGAGTCATGGCTTGGGCTTTTGCCTGGCTCTGTGGTTCTCTAACGTTTTGACCCACAACACCTCTATTGTTTGTGTTGTAGAACAGAAAAACAGCATATACTGTGCAGTTTAAACAAGAGTATACAATAATGATAAAGCATCCAGGAGTCTTGACACACAGTTTAATAACTACCGTCTGAGAATATAAATACATGTAAAGTAATGTTAAAAACAAACTGCTCAACATATACAGTATGTCACTGTCACTAAACATATTAGCTAGGATGTTTGTACATATATACACCGGTAAAGCAATGCTGTAGTAATGGCTTGACTCGGATCCAGACTTCCCATATCGTGCAACAGACAAACAAAAGAGCATTCGTCAAAGATCTGTACTGAGATATTCCAATACAATTTTCTACAGAACATTCACTTTACCAGATTTAACCTGTCAATAGTATACCAAAAAAGAATGCTTGCATGTATACGCACGCACGCACACACACAAACACAAACGCAAATACACAGACTAAAATGCAAACGTTGCGTCTCATCCATATTTCACCCGCCGGATCATTTATTCATTAATGACCTTATCATGGCCGTCTAAGAGAAGACTGTGGATTAGCCAGTCCCAGTGGTGGTACATCTGTTCTCTCTGTCTGCCCCTCCCCGTGTTATGCAGAGCGTCTTGGTGCAGATAGAGGATGAAAAAGGAGCGATGCCAGAACATATCATTCAAAGGCACGGTCAAGGTCAGGACTCCATCGCTGCTGGAGTGAAGACATAAAACCTGCATGCACTCACGGGTCACAGAGGCACATACACAACCCACTGGGCTGTGCAATAGCAAGTGCATTGATTATACCTTTAAAATTAGATTATACATACAGTATTTATATCTTAGTTTTCTTCTCCTCTGAATTCGTTTTTTGGGTAGAGCAGATAGGATATAGCACTTGGTTGGGTGAGAGCTGAGATAGTTTGAGGGCTTTGAAATAATAAATATAAGTGTTTAATAAAGAAACATATAGGCCATTGGTCAAAGGATTTAGAATGAATGGACTATTATATTTGCAGTAGCCTACACTTTAAATAACAAACAACAGGACTGCGATGTGATTCCTCGCTTACATCTACAACATTGAATGACTAGGACCCATGAAGGGATATCCAACGGATCAGTTTCGCCACACTGCAGTGAGTGCAGTCTGAAGGGTCTAGGAATGTGCTTCATGTTTTCTCCAGAAGAGGTCCCCTATAGGCTACATCCCCTAAATAATCAGTGAATGACCATGCTAATAGCTCTAGACACACATTACAGTACTTTAAATTCAACCATAAATACTATGTCTCTATATTTTAGAACCATAGCATGCAGAAATATTATTTTGTCGTTATATGTACTGTAGGCTATTCATACCTTAGACAATGGACAGCAACAGGGAAGCATGAATTGTATGTTTGTTGTAGGCATAACTATTTAGTTGTGTAAGGCATTTTTCAAGGAGTAGGCATACTGAATGATGTACAGTAGATCTATACACACACATATATTAAGCTTAATGTGTTACAGCCTAACTCTAGTAAATGTACATCCACGGTTAAAATAAAGTTTGACAGGAAAAGTGAATAGTGTCACATTCCAAGACAGCAAATCAGTCAGTATCTTAGTTAGAGTAGCCTACATTATGTCTGGGATGTCATAGCACCCATATCTCTATTAGTGTGGGGATAATTGACGTATTCAGCCAGTCGCCCATTGACAAGTTATCTGTGAAAGTGCCCACACCAAAGTGGGTAAATCAATGTGATTGATTATCGGGCTGTGCTGTGTGTGCGACCGCAAACTGGGCGAACACCCCCACACTACACAGGGGAAGTATGATATATATTTGGTTGGGGAACAATTTCATCATCGTTCTCTGACTCTTAATTTGCTTACAGTTCTAGACTACCTTTCATTATTGGTCCAGTGTTCACACTTGGGTGAGCTGACACCGCCTCCCAGTGGATAACATTATGCAACTCTCTTACCAAAGCAGAACCGGATGATATGAAATATATATTTTTTTAAACTAGGCCTAATAGGTCTACTGTAAAAGTGTAACGCTACACTCGATATCCACCTCACTTCAGCATAGACTACTACCCCGGTTTATAAAAAAACAAAAATAGTTTGTTTATATATTTATTATACCTTTGGTTCATCTACCATTGATTTCAATAATTTCTCAAAACAGTATATAATGCAAAGCTGGTCAGCTACTATTACTGTGCATAGTTACTGAAAGTTGCAAAATGTAATTGTTGTAGGCATACAATTAAACTATACATTAACAAACTATAGGCCTACATCCTAATTCGTCTACCTTCTCCATTATACTGTAGGCATAGGCTACTGTAGAATCAGGTAACAGGTGGTCTAATGGCAGGCCTGTGGGATGAAACTGTACTAGCCCAATATGTCAGAAAAACACTATGATGATAGTTTACACCAAAACTACAATTTCAAACAACAGACCAGTGTTTATTTCAGATTTGGTTTTATTTTTGTGGTTATAAATAGGTCTTTCGTGGGTATCAGTAAAAACAAGCCCAGATCTTCTTTAAAAGCTAGTTTAGGAGCCTTTTCACCACATCTACGCCCCGTAAGGCCCACGTCAGACTTAACCACATTCTGTCCCTCAATTTCACACGCACGCACACACACACATACACTGCACTGTTCCCAAGCAAACAGCGTACACGCAGGATTTCGGTGGCACTGTAGAGATATGGTATCATCGCAACACCATAGCAACGCTGCCTATAGCTGTAAAACAAACCAAGACGTATAAAGCAAACAGGCAAATGCTATGGCAGAGCACAGCAGGCTTCAGCTTGCTATTGCTTATCGTGTGATGGCTCGTCTACAGTTCACATTTCAGCGTATCAATATGATAGGGAGATCCTTATATGGTTTGATGTCGTGTGCTGGTATAAAGCGCCGCTCATTTACAATACAGAACACGCACACACTCACACACGTGCACACAGTTGAGCGCACAGATACACTCTTGATTTCAAACATGCTTCTCAGAAGCAGTGAAATGGTCACATGTCGTAGACATTGTATAAGATGACAGCAAAACAAAGCAACACCGATACCGTATAGATATACAATATAATAACAATAACTCTAGATTATTAACACTGACATTAGTGACAAGAGTAGTTCCAACGGTGACGCGTGTGTATATATCCCACATTATTTCCACAGCAGACGTGAATGCAGATGGACCATAGCAACGGTTAATATTGTGCATGGAATCCTGCATGTTGTTCTCTAGCACCAGTGCCAATGCCCTATTCACAACCTGGCAACCTGGCCTGGCAACCTGAACCGTATCCACAATGTACTGGCCATGCTCTTTAATGGGCTTCTATTATCAGACTGTTTACTATGTGTTGGCCCACAGTGCATTTACAGTATATTTATATAGTATATATAAACAAATAGAAGATTCAGGTGTTCAAGTTGAATAGCTTCCAATGGAATTGATAAAGCTCTCAGTCTATATTTTCATATGTGGTTCTGCTCACACACATTTAAATATCTACGAGTGTGTATACTTAGGTGTAGGTTTATGAAATATTATGGGCCTGTTTCTATGGTAAATAAATAGGTATTCGCAGGCGAATGGTTCAATGTAAGAAATGTAAGTACTGTACCGCTTATAGCCACTAGGGGCTGCCTATTCTCACCCCATTCTGTGTGTTTGTGTATGTGTGAGTGTAGAACCAGGCCAGCACAATATGGCACAGCTCAGCTCAGTTTGATTCAGCAGGGTGAGAAGACAGGGGTCGTGGATTCCTGCTTCTCTGTCTCTTCAGCTGTGTGTCCCCATATGAAGAGCTATGGAGCTCAGACTTTGACCTCTGGACTGGAAGGATTTGAAGAGTCAAAAGATGAGCGTATCCTCTGAGCATCGTTGACGCACAGATGTCCAAACACTTTGTTGTACCACTCTGGAGACCTACCCCTATTGAGGGACAGACAATATGTATTAAATACACAGCTAAAAAGCTTTAGATACTATAACACAGCATTATCTACAACTGCATCTAACTCCAAGAACACAATCTCTCCTTTTACCTTAAAGATACTCTTTATAGTAACCATACAGCCCAACCAGAATTTCTTTCTCTTTAACCATGACCTTTTCTTTTTGTGGTTTTTATCTACTAATTAGTTATTTCTGTATTTATTCATTTCAACATTTCCACTGTGACTAAGGGGGCGTATTTTCAGTGAAAGCTTCTCTCACCAAATCCAAAGAGAGATTCAATGTCTCTGACAGACAAGCCAGCTAGTAAACACTTCCACAGGCATTATGTATGAAGGGAACATCATGTTGACCTCAGGGTGAACGGTTCAGGGGAACTAAAGTGCTGAACACACCAGGGTCAATCGCTGACACAACCTCCACACCAATGAGTAAACACTGTAGTCTGGAGATAGTCCTTTCTGCTGGGTCAGCCAAGGCTACGCCTACACACATCCATCGTGGTGAGAACGGAAGAACTAATCATCTAGATCAGCCGCATGCTTGGAGCCATGCACAAAGGCAGGAAATCATCCTGATATCGATCTACCAGTGTGGGGGACGACCACACCGGGACGTATATTGATTGACAGACCTTTAGTAGTTGATCAGCCCCCTCAATATCGTATGGTAGAATGTGGAAATGTTAGAAATGTAAAGACCAATGTTGAAATGAATTAATGTAAAAATAAATAATTATGTCAATAAACGAGAAATTAAATACAGAAATGAAAAAATAAAGACATAAATCGAAAGAAATTAAATAATAAATATGTATTGTTTTATCACGTTGAACTACATTTATTTATGAATACATTTATTTATGCTAATATAATATTTATTTATTCATTATGGAAGAATCTGTCCTGCAAACTCTTTAATTATCATTTGAGATACATACTACTACTAATAATACTACTAGTAATAATATGAATAATTAATTAATTAATTAATTAATTAATAATTATTCTAATAATACTACATGACATGCCATGTTTCTCCAGGCACAAACCTGAGGTCCACCCTGCAGATGTGTGAGAGCCTGGTCTTGCCGGGGCCGCAGGCTTCGAGAAGGTACTGTGACTCCAGGACCACGCCCCGCACCGCTCCTGTGAGAGGGCTGTCCTCGTGCTCCACGGAGACACACACCAGAGCGCACGAGCCCCTGCTCAGGTCTGTACGCCACGACCTGAAGTCCAGAAAATGCATAGCAAACACTGATGATGATGATGTTGTTCACATACGCGGGGAGCAAGGAGTCACTACTGGGATACCCAGCATTGCAAACACTTATATATCATTTACATTTGACTGCATAAAATAACTTATTTAAACATAACACAAAAAGTTAGGAAATTTGTGTTTAGTAGATTATTTATTTGTTGTAACAATGCGCCTTAGCAATAACTCTTATACTATAGGATAGACTGTAGACTGATTTCCCTTTTAAATGGTGCCACATTTGTCAGGAACATGGGTTTGTGGGATGAGCAGCAGAGCTGAGAATGTGAGTTGGGCCCATGAAACAGCTTTATTTTGCTGTTGACTCTTGTTTGGTGTTGTTTGGTGGATTGGTTGATTTCAGTCTGAAGAAACAGACATATAGGCAATATAACAAACAGGAGTGTCAGTACCGTGTGGAAGAACCACACACAGCCACAACAGCCTGGCACCTCCTCCTCATGCTGGTCACCATGGTTACACACTGCTGTGGGATGGCATCCCATCCTTCAACCAGCATTTGTCTCAAGTCAGCCAACGTGACTGTTGGTCACTCTGGCATGAACAGCACGCTCAAGCTGATCTACAAGTGTTCACTAATGTCCTTACTTTTTGTGCGTGGTTTAGTAACCTTTTGGTATTTTTGTTAATAACCAGTTGTATTAATAGTGTATGATAGTCTTGTGACTTCTGCAACTACATCAACAGCGTCGTCGACAAAAATGACCGAAAAAACTAACTGAAAAAAGAATCTTGTGAGCTCATAAATTGTCACTATGACATATATGGACTTCCGGATTCAAAGCTCTTGTGTATGGTAAGGCCCACCTCAGTACCACAAAGTCCACACTGGGCTGGGGCGCCATGCTGCGGCAGCAGTACTGGTACACATCCGTCTGTTTGTCCAGCGTCTCCAGAACCTTCTCCTGCTGCAGCTCCCGCTGCCACAGGGGGCGCTCTCTCAGCAAACGCCGCAGCACCTGGTCGGGTGGCGCCGCCACCTCCGTGCACACGCGCCATCGCCGCAGTGGGTTGCCGTCGCCCACCTGGAGCACGTGCACGCCAACACACACGCACGCACAGGATTTACACCATGCGCCTCATACATGGGGTTAATACCCAAGTTGTGCCAGTTAGAGTGTAACTGCACCCCAGCTCTGAGCCTGACGCTGAGTGAGGGGAGGGGTTAACATTAACGTTAACATTATGAGCGTACCAAATGTACCGATGAAAACCAGCCAGGTCCTGGGGTGATTTTTAACTGATATGATGTGTAGTTCTGTTTTCAGCACATAAAATTATGATTTTTATAAAAGTTAGATTTTTGTCAATATTAACATTAATATTAATTGGGCGGCATGTGGCGGTCGCTGGTTTGAACCCCGCTAACTCCTCACCAAGTGTTGAGGTGTCCTTGAGCAAGACACCTAACTCTAACTGCTCCGGGGGGTCAGGTGTCTCCTTGCATGGCTGACATCGCCATCGGTGTGTTAATGTGTGTGTGAATGGGTGAATGTGAGGCACGTAATGTAAAGCGCTGTATAAATGCATTACATTTTACATTTAACACAAGCATTGATGTGTTTCATCACAGATCAATCCTATTACTTAGTTTAAAGCTCAAAAACACATTTTAGGGTGCAGTTACACTTGAAAGTACATCCATGTGATTTATGTTAGTGCTACATTAACAAAACACAATGCATGTTTATGTTGTGATGTGTGTGTTAATGTATGCTAAGCGCTACATAAACACACTGTATGTTTGTGTTGTGATGTGTGATGTGTGTGTGTGTATGCTGAGCCTACAGTACATAAACAAGGCGAAACACACACACATACACACACACACACACACATACACACCTTTTTAGAAGCCAGGTCTGCGTGGTCGGCAGCAGGTCGCGACATCCAGCCTTTGCCCCTATCCTTGGCCTCCTTCAGAAGGTTCTGGAGCAGCCCCTCCACATGTGTCCGGTAGGAGCCTTCCTCCTCCCCATCCCCATCCTCCACCTCCTCCTCCTCCTCCTCCTCCCCTCCCCCCTCCTCCTCCTGGTTGGCCTTGCACAGCTCATCCAGAGGGGGCGCTAGCAGCTCTGCCGCCATATAGGAGTTGCGAGACTGGGTCAGCATCTCCTCTGGGACCTGCAGGCAAAGATAAAGAGTGTGTGTGTGTGTGGGGGGAGGGGTGTCAGTTATAGCCTAGAAACGCTCTTAGCCAATGGGAGGGAAGAACAATATTACCAGGCTCCATTTGTTGGTGACCGACTTCGACAGTTATAGGATGCTACAAAAAAGGTATTAAATCAAGCCGAGTCATCTTTCCCCATTTACAAGGGGCCGGCCTTTTATAAACAACTGACCACGTGTTTCCCCCAGTGTGCACACATGTGGTAGTTCCCCCACCTATAAATAAAGTGATTACCAATGAATAACCAATCACATCCACTATCTTTCCCCCCAATCCTAACCTTGACTTATGTCATATATTGTATCCAACCCATACCCAGACTAGCAGTTTCATAAACACAGGTACAGAACATAAAACACTGTCTTGACATTAGGGGTGGGGGAGGAGAAATAAAAAGATTGATACAGCATAGTATCGCGATATTTCCCACAGCAATACTGTACCGATACACGGACGCCGGAAGTATCGCAATTTCATTATATAAATTGCACATGAGGAATTTAACTTGGTGTATACATTATTTACGACATGTTCATGTCTGTAAGTCGCCTTGACAAACACATTTAGCTGCAATACAATATATGTGAGATGAACAAACAGATGTTGACAAAGGCTTTTTTGGGACATAATTTGAAATTGGGAAAAGTAATAAATATATCGCAGAACATCGCAATATGTTTAAAAATGCAATAATATCATAATGTGGGGCCTCTGGTGATTCCCACCCCTAGTTGACATGCTATCCAACTAGCCCAGGTGGTACAGTATGAAACAGGAACAGCAGTGTGCCAGCCATGCCATGAGATCTGACCTGGAAGAGGTGCTGGCACTCAGCGATCATGTGTGCCAGGCCCTGGGTGGCGGCCAGGTTCTCATTCAGGTCCTTCTGGTCCGGGCGGCCCGAAGTGTACTTCCTCTGAATAGACCTGTTAGAGGAGAGAGGGAACACGCAACATGACGCAGTGGCTCCCACGTCACTTGGACATGCAACAGGACATCCGTGGCCTCGCTCAGCTTTAGTTTGACATCGCCGAGAGAGTCAGTCTGGAGAGGCTTCAAAATCTGTTGCGGCTGGAGTCCGAGTGAACTGAACTTACCAAAAGACGTCGTACTGATAGCTACGGCCGTGGTTTAGGCATGACGATGGCGAAAGCTACTTGATAACAACAGTGACAGACAGATGGTTCATCCAATCAACTGCCAAGTATTATTTGAAAGGTCAAACAGTTTTGATGGACGGCTCCCAAGATGGGCTTGTCTAACAATCCATGTAGCATGTCAGGTTAGGTCATCCTTGTATCTCAATTACACAATGTCCCTATTAAGAATATCCTCTTTAGTTCAGATATATAGTTATGTATTGATGGCACGTAGATACTGCATTGACGTCTGCGTGTGGGGATATAATGTACAGCAGCGCTGCTGTACACATTGTACATTGTGTATGTGTGTGCGTGTGTACCTTGGTGACAGCGTCTCATTCTTCAGTATGTTGAGGTGGAACAGAGAGGGACCCAGACACACAGCAAGGTTCATGGGGGTCATCTGGTTCTCCTCCACCAAGGAAGTGACGTCACGCAGGAAGTAGAGCAGCGTCTGGAGCACTTCCCTGTTCTCGTCGGACATCAGCAAGATGGCCGCCCTCACGGCCTGCAACCTCTGCTCCTTAGGAACATCTGCCAGCGGAAGAGAGAGGTGGAGTAAAGGACACGCCATACCAAACGGCCTTATCGCCTTATATCAGATAAAGCAAGTGCAGTAACCTATTCGACCTGTAGGAGGTGCTGTTCCTGTTGCTTGGTTTCAGTGTTATTAAAAGCTCTTGAAAAGATACTAAATCTTTTAGCATTATTAAATATTTCCGCCATATTTTTTTAAGTGAACATTTAAAGTAACTATATATTGACTAAATGTGACCGCACACTCTGTGTTTGTGGCACGATGCTAAACGTACGCGAGCTGTATGCTAACGTACACTGGTATATATGCAGGAAGGTCTCCCCCAGCTTGCTGGTGAGTAAAGGTTCAGGCAGATCTCTGAAGAACTGCTTGACCATGTCGGCCAGGTCATAGGCAGACTGCTCCTCGTAGCTGACAGAGTCTGGAGACAGCTCACACTGCTGCCGCAGGGCCTGGATACGAGACTTCACGCCTGACTTCCGGAACAATCCCACCTGAGGCAGCAACAGACAGACATAAGAATAGAATAAGGAAGATGAAACGAAGACAGAATATGCTAGGGAAGGGGGAAGAAGAAGGAAGAATGGAAGGGAAATCTGTATCACCTGGAGTTTACCTACTGTACAGTAAGTC
Organism: Amblyopsis rosae; assembly: GCA_025399935.1. NCBI lineage: Eukaryota > Metazoa > Chordata > Actinopteri > Percopsiformes > Amblyopsidae > Amblyopsis > Amblyopsis rosae. Next base: position 929,979 of record JAODTR010000006.1, on the reverse strand, counting down.
CAAACCTTGAATTACATTTCATTTGAGAATAGGAAAAGTGGCACACTTACATGATGCTATCATAATGCTATGCAGTATGATACTATGGTGATAACAGCAACCACGATACAACCCACAACACATGACATACTGCTATAAGTGATCTATCTAGCGCAGGGCTATTCAATTCCAGTCCTGGAGGGCCGCTGCCCTGCATGTTTTAGATGTCTCCCTGCTCCAACACACCTGATTCTAATGAATCAGGAATTGTGTTGTTAGAAGCCTGATAACAACCCATTCATTAGAATCAGCTAATCTAAAATATGCAGGGCAGCGGCCCTCCAGGACTGGAATTGAATAGCGCTGATCTAGCGGCTAGCCCGTCATTTAGCAATATACAGTATCTAAGTAAATAAACCACGGCAGGCCTTTAACCTTTTCTTTTAATTAATCTCTTTATGTAGGCTAGACCTGCTCTCTTTCATGAATGCCAAAAACAAAATCAGTGAAATAGCAACATGTTAATTTCACTGATTATTTCATGTTACGTAATGTAAGCTTATGAAAGTCATAGAATAACGAGAAAACATTCAAATATAATTGATTGAACAATAATGTGTCACTGGGAATCAATTATTTTGATTATTTTGATTTCAAGATCTGCATCCAGCACAAGTAGGCTATAATAAAACAGTGAGGGACCACATAGGGTTAAGCGTGGCGTCTGACAAGCGAGGCTCCTTCACACAGGGTGTGTGTGACTGACCTGGTCCAGGCAGTGCTGCCTGAGGTGGCTGAGAGCCTGCTGAAGACAGTGTGGCAGGGGAAAGCCACAGCGCTGCACGTGCACCATGAGAGGAACGCCAAACACACTCTTGTCCTTGTAGTCCGGAACCTTCATGCGCTTCATGAACTTGGGCACAGACCTGGGAGTGAAGTACAGTACAGTTGGTGTGTGCCTCTCTCTACCAGTCCAATTCCCTGCCTATTGTATTATGCATGACAGACATGATCGGAAGACGGTGTCTCGTTTTCCCGCCAAAAAGAACACAATTAAAGCCCCTGCCCTGTCAAATCCCTCCAAAGCATTTGACTATGTAAATGGGTTTGGTGGAATGAAGTACACAAAATGGTATAACATGAGAGAGGAACAAACAATAAAACACAATGGTAGTGAACATCTGGGTTGCACAACACGCACACACACACACAAATATTTATACATCTTTTTGTGTATGTGTGTGTGTGTGTGTGTATACTAAATGATAAACTGTATATATTTCAGAAGGGGACTTTCCACTTCCAAGTTTATGATTCAAACTGTATGTAACATCCTGTTAGGTTTAAGCTCCGTACGCATGTGCAAAGTCGAACTGTTCCGACAGATAAACATGAGCGGGGCTAATCGTGTTCCCCCTCGCTGTTGCCATGGCGCTACGTCAACTTGTGTCACCCACCACGTCCAGCCATGCTTATTGGACATGGAGTATTTCTCCATGATGGCAGTGAGGCGGAGCAGGGAGAACTTCTGCAGCAGGCTGAGCTGGCCCGCTGATTGGCTACTGATCTGCAGCGAGGACACCGGTTGGCTCAGAGGGTCCGACATCCTGAAACTGGGCCATCTCAGTCTGAGAACACAAGCACAATAACACTGATCTGCCAAGTGCGTCTGCATGTACAAGGAATATGTCTTGGGTGTGGCTGGTGCTGTAGCTGGCTCATAAGAGAGAAGACCTTATATACAGCCCTACTAAATACAACCAACAAGCTATATACATTATAGAGTAGGAATTTGCATTATGTAAAATATATAGATGGGGAGAAATGAAACTAAATGAAAAGTAACTCTCACAGCTGTAACTATAAACACAACTATATTTGTAGATAAACTGTAGGGAGGTGTTGTATAAGGTCAAGATAAAGTTAACGTGTGGAGTTAAACAGGTCCCTTGTAAACATACACAATGCTGGTGTGTGTGTCTGCACGTGCTTTCAGGAGCAACCTGGCATTTACATCACACAATGTCAGTGTGGCAGCAGTAGTTCCTCCCAACCTAGGGATTACAGTTACCAATGCTGCTCACAAACCATGTGTGTGTGAGCAGCACTACTATGGATGGAAATACCCTGGGCAGCATAGGCGTAGATCCCATTCACCATACACACTGCTGCGCTAGCTTCCAGCGCTAGCGTCCTCACCGTGGTCTGGTCAGGGAGGCGCCCACTCCGGAGTCCCTCCTCTCCCGACCGGTCCCCGTGGAGTCTGTGTCGTTCAGGGAGCCCCTGTCTCTCTCTCCCTCGCTGGGGGTGGTCCTCCCCTCGCCCCCCTCCCCCTCCTCCCCTCCGTCGGGCGGCAGCAGCAGCGAGCGGCTCCAGTGGTCTACGATCTGCTGCAGGCCGCTGACGTGCTGCAGGATGTCGTCCAGGCGGGGGGACGCGCCGTCCCGGCCCAGCTCAATGAGATCCCCCGTGCTGGCGTACAGGTGGGAGCCCGGCACGTTGTCGTACACGCTGGCCCGGCTGCCCCGCGGAGCTCCCGGGCAGGGGGGGCGCTCGCCCAGAGGCGCGCCCGCCCAGGGTGAGCCCCGGCCGGGATGGACGGTGCCTCCGCCTGGGTCTCCCTCTGGGTCTCCGCCTGGGTCTCTACCGGGGGCCAGGCTCTCTATGGACAGGGCCTTGGGGAAGGTTCCGGGCTTGTGGTCCTTGGGCACGTGCACCAGCAGGTTCTCGTAGGAGTGGAAGTGGCTCCTGTTGCCCCGGCGACCCTGCGCGGAGGCCGAGGGCAACTCCAGGTCCTCCAGGTACACGCTGGGGGGGCGTGGCCTCCCCTCCCATAGGTACGCACGGCGTTTGTCGTCGCCGCGGGAGACGGAGGGCAGGCGCGTGCCAATGGGGACACACTGGAGGGTGCGCAGGGCGCGGGGCTCCTCCCCCTGCAGGACGGGCCCGCTGATGGCCAGCGGGGGGCGCCGGGCGGGACCCTTGCGGCGCGTGGACGGCCCCCACGTGCGCACCGCCTCCACGCGCCTCAGGAACTCCCTGGCGCGGCTCCGCCCCCCTCTCTTGGCCGGGAGGGAGTTGTAGTGCGGCAGGTCCCGCGGGGCGCTCAGCGACGCCATGGAGACCGAGTCGGGCACAGCGGCGGCAATGGAGGAGGAGGACGAGGAGCAGGAGGAGTCCTGGCTGTGCAGCGACGACACCTCTGCCGTCTCCTGCTCGTTCAGGTCCGTCAGGACGCTCTCGCGGCTGGCCGCGCCGTGGAGACCCTCCCCCCGCTCAGCGTCCAGCAGGAAGTAGATGTCCTGGAGGCGGGACCAGCGGCGGCTTGTCCACTCGAAGGTCCATCGCTTACTGATGGCCAGCGGGTCGTCCTCGTCGGAGTCGTCGGCCTAGCAGAGGGAAGAGACGCAACAGCTAGTGACATATCCTCACCAGACATATCCTCATTGTGCCACTAGAGGGCACCAAAGAAAGAAAGGCACCAATGTTCCAGAGGCATTAAGGACTACATACCATAACAAGCTTCTAAACAAATCCTGGAAAAACGTTCAATAAAGATCAAGTAGATTAATGTGTATTTGAATAAAGCGTTTAAAACATAATAGACTAATAATGAGATTTGTGAGGTACTTAATTAAGGAGATTACTGTAATATAATTAATAATAATCAGATGCTTACTTTCTTCTTGGGGGGGTTTACATCCAGTTTCATGGAGGCGCACTTATTCAGGGTGTTGAGACGCCTGGAAACATACACGCACACAGCTATTACATTAAAGCGCTATCTCTACACCCTGTAACATTAGCAGCTTCCACAATCCTATCTTAAAAAACAACGGCTATAAAAATGACTCCCACTCTTCTTTGGTCTTCCTTGCCCTACCTCTCTCTCCCACAATCCCTTTCTTCCTCTGTGAGTGTGTGGTATGTCCCTGTGGTGTTAGAGAGGGTGTTCCACTGATCTTCACTTCAATAGTGTCCCAAACCCTCCCCCTTAGATGCCTAAATCCCCTCTACACTCAGGAAACCCTGTAACCAGCGAGTCCTTTCCTCTCTACCCATTCCTCCATGCCCCTCCATCATACTTGAGAGGACTAGTTAACTGGGCGGGGTCTGTTATCCTGCTCTCTTAGAACCTGGTCATTAAAACATGTTTTGTTTTGTCAAGTATAACCTCAGTGTTTGGGAAAGCTTGGCGTCTGTAACAGTGCCATATGAAATGTGTGGCTCTGTGTCTGTTTACATTGTGTGTTCACCAGCCGGCCTGGCAGACAGGAGGAGATGGCTTGTTACTCTACGTAAACTAGAAAATGATGTGTAAACCTTCTGTCTTGTTGAAAGGGAACAAAAGAACCTGCATTGTATCCATTGTTTCCACACTGTTGTAAGTATTGTATGTATGTATTAGAGAGGATTACAGTAGTAGTAGTAGTAAAGTATAGTGCAGTAGCAGACAATTTAACACTACAGTTATATTGGAACATATACAGCCTCTGATAGCATTGATTCTTAATGTCAATTATTCCTGATACCATGCTGCACTGTATATATTTAAGATAACATAAACTACATGATAGATAGAGAGAGAGTGAGTGAGTGAGAGAGAGAGAGAGAGAGAGAGATACACTATATGTTTATATTTTAGTTACAGTATATATGCTTGTATGCTTTTTATTTTTCAATGTGTCTATTATTTTTTTCCATTTTCTTGTTGTTGCTTACTATTATTATTAGTATTATTATTAGTACAATAGGACTATTTGCCCTATTGTTTGTAATATTGATGTTATTGAGTGCTACCTCTAGCGTTGGCAATAATATTTTAATAACATGTCATGCAAATTAGTCATGCTAATAAAGCTAACGTGAATTGAATTGAACTGAGAGAGAGAGAGAGAGAGAGAGATCTGCATTATTCACATATAACACTTTCTATTTCCTGGAATCTCCTGGAAATACATGGGGACATAAACTTCCCCAGATGCAGGGAAAATGTGCAAAAATCACAATATTATATAATTATTTTTAAGCTAATAAATCTTAATAAATGTATGTTAATAGCTAATAAATAGAGAGATGTCATAGAGAGGTCCTAGCAGAGCAGCAGTAAAGGACTTTGCCATCTCATAGTCTGTTTTATGGTTTGAACACCCACAAAACATCCCCCGGGCCCCATTTCATGCCCGGCACTCGCAACAGAGCGCTACCAAAAAACAACAACAAAAAGGAACAGGAAAGAGAGATCATAGCACAAGAACTTTTATCGTGCACACACACACACACACAGCCCCCACTTCCCCCAGATCAGAGGGTGTCAGAGGGGTGGGGCAACTACATCAAAGTTTGTGTCTGCTACGGGGGGGAAAGGGGCTGTGGCTTCAATAGGGGAGAGGGTCACACATAGCATGAATAGCAGGCAAGACCTTATCGCTGGACCAGAGTGTGTGAGAGAGCGAGAGATAGAACTCGAGAAGAAAATCTATACAGAAAATCAATGAGACGGAACAGAAATTATGCTGTTAAGTGTGTGTGTGTGTGTGTGTGTGTGTGTGTGTGCGTGCGTGTGTGTGCGTGTGTGCATGTGTGTGTGTGTTTTCCTTACCGACACAGTGGCTCAACCAGATCCCTGTCTAAGAAGTCATGGTCCCTTTTCACTGAAGAAATGTCTATAGGAAACTGTGAGTCTGAGAGAGAGAGAGAGAGAGAGAGAGAGAGAGAGAGAGAGAGAGAGAGAGAGAGAGAGAGAGAGAGGAGAGTAATGACAGTTGATTGACAGGAGACAACAGTGAGGAGATATCTGGTAAAAATCTGTGATATTTGGCACACCTGCTACTGTGCCCCTACACACAGCCATATGCAGGTCAAACACACGCACGCACGCACACACACACACACACACACACACACACACACACACACACGCACACTCACACACAACACTCAAACCCACAAGGTTGCACAAAACTGCAATCCCAAAAATAAATGTACTTCCACACATTGCAACCACAAAAAAAGAGGACTCTAGTTTATGTGCTGCTCCTCTGTGTGTGCGTGCGCGCACGTGTGTGTGTGTGTGCGTGGATGTGTGCGTCTGCGTGTGTGCGTCTGTGTATGTGTGTGTGTGGTGCAGGCCATCTGTATGCTGCAGTCCCACAGGCATGCAACCAAACATTACTGGAGTATACTGTGTGTGTGTGTGTGTGTGTGTAAGACACAGCTACACACAGATTGGTGGAAATTGCTATGTGTTCAAATCCATGTGGCTGGTGGGGGTCAAGAGGGCTTCCTATTCGTGTTTTCCACAGAGGGGGAAAGAAAAGGGACCTGAGAGAATGAAAGGAGTATGTAAGGGATGGATCATGGAAGAGTATCAACAAAGACGTTAGGCCAAGAAAGGAGCATACAGGAGAGAGAGAGAGAGAGAGAGAGAGAGAGAGAGAGAGAGAGAGAGAGAGAGAGAGAGTGTGTGGGTGGGGAAAAGGGGGGCCCAATGATGACAGCGAGGTCTTTCCCATGACCCCTCCCTCCCCTCTGGACCGGATCTGAAGTCTGCAAATAGAGCCCAGTGGCCCAGTGGCCCAAAGCAGAGGCTCAGGCGGTCGAGAGATAGTAGAAGCATAGAGAGAGAGAGAGAGAGCGAGAGAGAGAGAGAGAGAGAGCGAGAGGGGGGGGGGCACAGGGGAATATGGACACACTTGGAGGGGACTCAGAGCCCGGGGTCAAACATGGAGGCTGTGTGTGTGTGTGTGTGTGCGTGCGTGCGTGCGTGCGTGCATGCGTGTGTGTGTTTCTTCCTAGAGACACCTCGTCAACAAAGCAGAGAACCTGTGTGCTTTACCTTCGTAGAGCTGGGCGTACTGTGGAAATCCTGCTGCTCTCAGCCAATCACAAGCCTCTTTAGCCTCAATCTCTATAAAGTGAAGAGGATATGATACAATTACTAAAACAATCATGCAATCCTTGAACACATTTTGACATTATTCGGAACATGTCAGTATTCCATTTATGGAATGATCACACAAAGACATTTGACATTGAATATTTCTGAGGCCAATTGGAATATAATGTCCAACCCTTGCCTATTGGAAAAGAGGGTGCAGAGACACAGATAATTTTAGGGATATGACAAAGAAAACAAAGTATTTATGTGCTGGCTTTGAAATGTTCATGCGGCATCACATTTGTGCTGTAAACTTCACAGGATAACACGTGCCATCACACCCCATTAAGAGCTCCAGCGCACATTTTATAGGCATCTACTTTACTGCTTTTTTCCATAAGCACACACGTTATTTCCTCGACACTATAAAAACAGGCAGCCCTACTGTATTTGCACGTGTACAGTATACTTAATGAGGTAATGAGCAAACACTGCAAAGCTTTGCGCTGACAATGACATTTTAACCACCCGTAACCAACCAAACAGACTGTCCTTCAGTTAAATAAACTGGCCAAATAAACTTTTATGCAATAGTCACATCACTCACGCAGATTCTATAAATAGCCCAGTAAATATTTGAGTGTGCTCCAAAGCCACGTTTCCACATGGCATACAACATGCAGCATTATGCCATTATCTTATTCCCGTTTCGCTCGGCTCCTCCATAAGCGCTCGGAGGAGTCAACAGGAGTTCACTTGAGGCACGCACAGAGCTTTTATGTGTCCATAAAAGACACAAAAAGCCCTGTCCTTAATGTCACAGCGCCAGAGCAAAGGATTTACGCACAGCAATCCCACCGTTGCATCTTATATCACGTTCCAAGCATACTCTCTCAGAAAAAACAAACAAAAAAACAACAGAAACAAAACAGAAATAATAAAGACAAGCCCAAAAGCAGGTACAGAGGGGCAGCTGATATCTAGATGAGGGTACCCTGTCCAAAATGTACAGTAGTCTACATCCTGCAAATAAACTAATTGAAGGGTGAACTGATTTTAGCTGACATTAAAGAAAACGGAAGGATAAAACTCACTGGGCATCTTCATGATTGTCTCATGGTGCAGGTGATGGCCTTGTCGTTATACTCTCTCTCTCTCTCTCTCTCTCTCTCTCAGAAGCTCTCTCCATCCCGAGTCCCATTCAACCATCTAGCCGCCATCCTCATCCAAACTGCTTCCCAAGCCTTCGTCCTTTCCTCCTCTTCTGCAACCCCTTCTGTTTACGAGCCAGCCTCTCTTGCCTGCCAACCTCATGCAGGTCTGCACTCCAATGCTCTCCTCAAACCCTCCTCTCGCACGTTTCCACCACTCCAGTCTAGTTCTCCAACTCTGCCTTGCTACTTATCCTTCTGCATACTTTACCAGGACCATTTCTGCAGCGCCTTTTACTTACAATTACAATGTACTTCTCCAGACACTATCTACACAACATCTACTTAACACCCAACTCTTTACTGAGGCATTCAACCTTGAATTAACCTTGAACCTTTTTGTTATATTGTTTGCTGTGTCTGTAGTTTTTTAAAGCATCGTTGGGTCCCGTGAAAGGCGCTATAAAAGTTATTATATTTATTACCTATTTCTTGCTTTTGTTGTCGCTTTCCCGTTTCTACTCATTTGAATTTTCTCAAATTTACAGTAACTAGATGTGGAGGCAAATCTATACGAAAAAAGTGGTCAAAAAGACTATTGTTGTTCTTTTCTAGCCGAACATTCTGTGCTATAGGCTACAGGTGTTTTCCCCTCTTCTACCTTTTGACAAATCAACATGACTGTCAACATTTGTCTCGCCTTCCAACTCTCAAGTCTTGTCTTGTCAAGCACAAGTCTGCCTGCTATGTCTCTCTCTCTCTCTCTCTCTCTCTCCCCCACAGACACTCAATAACAGCTCCCTCACGCAAACGCATCCATATGTGTGCATTGCCCAGCTCCTCTTCATCCCATCAGCCCGCACCACAACGCAGCCCCCCTTGGTCACCACGCCATCACCACCACAGAGAGAGAGAGATAGATTAATCTACTGGCTAACGCGGTCGCCCGAACGCTAAGCTAGTTAGCTAGCACTCCGCGGAGCACAGTCAGCTGAAGGCTGGCTGTGTGTTGCTGTGCGGGGTGCGTACGAGCACACATGCTAACCAATCTCCACATGCTACGCCCTCTGCGACAGCAGGCAGACAGATGAAATGTGAATGGGAAAGTGTGTGTGTTTGTGCGTGTGTGCGTGCGCGTGTGTGTGTGTGTGTGTTTTGGGGGGTGGGAATTCAGATAGACCCTGTGGGAAGAAACTGCAGGGAGGAAGTCATAGCACGCTAGACACTTCAGATGATGGATGTCAGCCGTAATATAGATTTCCTGACAGACGGTATATTCCTCAAAGGGAACCAGTCTGTAATTGGCCAGGGTGGGCAGATTAGACCACCATGGGCACTGTAAACGTGCGCAAAACCGCAAGACGAAACTACACGTGAAAAGCAGAGCACCAGCCACAGACACAGTTACAGTAGGAGCAGTCAGGAAATCATACTGGCATTCTGGTTGCCACGCAACGGGCACTTTCGCCAAAGTTTAACTGACAGGCAATATGACTATTTAGAAGGTCAAAATGTTGTTATGTGTGTCGAATAAACAAGAATCACTGTCTCTCCATCAAATCTGTTAACTTTAAACTTATATTAGTAAAATATCAAATGAAAATGTTGAAAGGATGTTGTTATGGGACATGTGCACAACATAGACAGCTATATCCTACCTAGACAGACTGGATGTTGTTATGAGACATGTAAACAACATAGACAGCTATATCCTACCTAGACAGACTTGATGTAGCCTACAGGTCTTTCAATTTCCTGAAGACATGCAGAAAAACTAAACTGCTATGGATTTGGAATGCAAAATCACAGGACAGCCAAACACATTTGCTATAAGGTAATATCACTATACTGTATTTTAAATGTGGAAGAGTTGTCAATCGTAACTGGGAGAATGTAGCCTGTCTACAGTTTAAGCTACCTGATAGCTTCTATAATGTTCTGCAATATTTCTCACTAATTGAAAATGAAACAATCTAAAATTAAAGCAACCACTGTCTTTATCTAAACAGCAACATCATATCACTACTGTAAGCCTACTTTTACTGTATAGGCCCAGCGATGCAGCGAGACTACAGTCAACTTTTTATTTTTGTTTATTAAACAGTACTAAATTAAATGAGAAACTGAAACCATCCTAAATGAGTTTTCCAATGTCTCCCATTATTGTTAATGACACAACGTTGGGTGTATGGCTGTTATCAAAGTCGTCTCTGATGTCATGGTCAGCTCAGTCATGTGTGTCAGCTGTCCGACACAGACCCGCCCCTGGGCGTGGCTAACTCGCTTCTGGCAAAAGGTCCATTGTGTGTGTGTGAGTGTGCATGGGTGTGTGTGCATGTGTGTGTGTGCGTGTGCTTGAGAGCACATAGCCATAGGCGCCAAGTGACAAGGCTCTACTGTGTGGGAACAAAAAGCTCCTATTCACGTGTGTAGAATTTAAAAAAAGAGATGAATTAGTACACAAACAAGACATTAGCAGGCCACCGTATGTACGTACACACACACACACACACACACACAGTGGCCTAATCCAGACAGGCCACCTAGACATTCCTACAGCCTATTCCGTATCCACATCCCTGCTGTGTGTGATACATGGCAACAGACAGCAGGCCACCAGGACAACAGCAGGGGATGTAACCAGTTGGTTTGCGCGTGTGTGTGTGTATGGTAGGGCTGCACGATTATGGCCAAAATGCTAATCACGATTATTTTGATCAATATTGACATCACGATTATTTATCACAATTATTCATTGATTTTATGAATTATCTTTATTGCACTCACATTATGAAGAGACCACGGAAATCACTTCTATCTTGTGCTACATTCCTGCTTATGTACAAATATTAGCTTCGAAATAATACTGGTCCTCAAAGTGCATCAGTGAAGCAAAATAAAAATTGCCAACAAAGAATAAATATGCCATCAAAGAATACGATTACAGTCATTCGATTTTTTTGATTTGCCGGTCTGATGTCTTTCTATTTGGGATGTCACGATACCAGAAATCTAGTAGTCGATACCAATACCAGTGAGTGGGCTCCGAGAAAGTACCACCAGGACGTCCGTGACTCTGTGCCCGCACAAGAGTGCTCCTAGGGCGGGTAAACATTCACCGAGATCCCGGTCGGTGCTCCGGAGGTGCCGGCAAGCGCGAGGCGAAAAAGCGTCGGTTAAAATGCATTATAGTAAATTACAGCATACACACGTGAATGTTTGCAAAGCAAATATACGGCGTATTCTACATATTTTATTCGCTTCAAGGCTGATTTTATCAACGAACCATTGATGTCACATGACATTAGCGGAACTGTTTACTTTTTACTCAACCAGTAAGATGGAAACTACGGCTGGAAAGTTTGAAGACACCATTTGCATACAGTAGTTTACGGTACTGTTTTTTGTGAATGTATAATCCTCCTGGAACACAAAGTAGCCTTGCTGTTTTTCTTTTCGATGAGCAGAGGCAGAGTTGCAGCTACACTTCCATGGTACCGTACGCATCCAGGTTGGATATCCGGTACCAACGGTACTGTACAAAAACGAGTACCGTCATGTTTTCAGAATGTTGGCATCGACTTGGTAGTATCGATTCTCGTGACATCCATACTTTTTATTACTTTTCTACTCAGACTGCTGCCTCGCAACATCCAGGAAGGTTTTGTACAGCCACTTGCTGTTGTTGGAGGGTGCACGCAAAGCCAAATCGGATGCTGTTGGCGGGTGACTAGGAAGCGCTTGATTTGATACATAGCAGTTTTCTATGAGCAGAGCACGTATTTTAAACGTCAATATCGCAGTCGATCATGTTGACTTAATTGTTAAAGCCAAAATCGTAATCGCGATTGATATTCGATTAATTGTGCAGCCCTAGGGTATGGTAAAGGCAATGGGGCCAAATATATTACTGACCAATAACAGTGGGTTTATGTTGAGGGTGTTTCTGGTGGTCACACTGGGAGAAATGTCTTAATATTTATAAGCTAAATTGTATATTGACAAGTTATTTTCTCAAATCGTCCCCTCAGCAAATCAGAGCAATACAAAATGCGGTTCTCAAATGTATTCTAACATATTTATTGAGTACTTACTTTACTGTACAATAATACAAATTGTGTCAATCAAACTTTTTGTGTGATAGCCTAGTAAATGGAGTTTGTGACGGTTAAGGGTGCCCTTGACCGTCACAAATGCCACAAAAGGTCAACAGCAAGTACTTCCTGTGTAGTCTCCACCCTCTTTTCCAGGAAATGCTAAGTGATTCACATTTGTTAATGTGTTTTGTGACTGGTGAAAGTTTAGCATTTGTAAAAGTGTACATTTGTGCATTTGTTTTCACTCTTGTAATGTTGTTTTATAAAATATAAATGTGTTTTGCACCATATCTAAAACCTGGTCTACAACATTATTGTCTGCCATGTTGCATAAAAGGCAGCTAAATTATGTTACTGTTGTTACAATCAAACAATATGGCAAATTTAGGAGAAGTCATGCTTCCCGTGTAGTATAACAGCAATCGCCACTGGTAACAATATTATAAATCATATTTCTACAGTAAAACAAAGGATTTAGCTAGTTCCAAATAGGGTGATTAGGGTAAATTGCCCATATCATTATTGCCTACAGTGTTATATAACAGCAGCTCCCTTAGGTTTTGTCTTTCCGCATTGTGTCTGTTTCTGCTGCTCTTTCATTTCCTCCCTTTCATCCTTGGCCTGCTCTGCGTGCCAGAGGAGTTCACTGACCCTTCTCAGTGTTGTGTCTGCCTCAAGCTAGGGGCCCTAGGCATGACATCACTTCCTGTGCAGGACTTTTTTCCCACGTCGGGCACAGGAACAGTAAAGGGATCGACAGCTTCCTGTCAGCTGGGACTATTACTGAGGCTAGTTGGGCCTTCAGATGAGATTAGTGGCAGCTGTTTCGTGTAGGAAAATTGATTTAGGCAAGCACATTTTCAGGAATCCTTCAACTCTGTATAGCTTCTCTGCCTCATAAAATTAACTACATACATTTTTTTGTTTGTTTATTGAATTAACTATGATTTTACCAGAGAAGACATGTTTAAGCTTTGTAGATGTGAGAAGCATGTTTCAGACAAATATTTGAAGACAATACAGATTAGTTTCTGGATCAATTAATCCCATAGGTAGTCAAGGTTCAACATTGCTTCAAAACATTGGTTAGACTTGATTCAACTACTGTACATAGAAATACTAGCTCAAACAACAGGAACAGGAAAATACATTTCCAATAGGGCATAGCCTACTACACACTTTCAGGATGAAAACATGTACATACTGATACATGTGCACTCCCAGAGAGAGAGAGAGAGAGAGAGAGAGAGAGAGAGAGAGAGAGACTGGAATGATGCCATATTCCCACATAAGATAAAGCACATAGTCCTCTATGTTTAAAGGTTCCTGAAGACTGTTAGGCAGAGGGCTGGGGGTTAAGAGGGATATGTTTATCTTCAGAGCGATCGTATTTTTTAATATATGGACGGGACTTCAGGAATGTACTGGAAATACAGCCAATGCTGGTATGGGCTCAATATAACTGTATTATGACAATGATAACTGTCAGTGAAAATAATCCCTGGTGCTGTCAGGGCCTAAGGTGTAGAAATGACAGGATGAACTTGGCAGTTTGAGCTTCAGCAGATGGCCTATTTGGACCTATCACTGCTTTTCCACTAGAGGGTGTTAAGAGAACACAACACACGTTCCCATAAATCAATGTTTTGTGACAGGTGACGAAAAGGTGGACAGGGCTTTTCTGCCAGGATTTACTGTGTATTTGGGATTTAATGTAAGGTAAGACCACATGGAAGCCTGACAGAGAATATTTCTGATAGAGAACCCCTGTTGAAATGACCTTGTGCAAAACAACAATCACTTGATCTTGACACAATGATCAATTCTAACGGCATCCATATTACCGATATTACCGACCATATGTAGAGTAGTCTCTTGATTTGCTATTTAATGTGTATGCAATGATAAGTTCTCTGACAGAAATGATATTATAAATGACATCACAATTATATGGAGGATTGACTGCTGGCATTTCCACCTGTGTCTACGGGTGAATCTGAAATGAATCATACTGTAGATTTTGAAATAGCACAGGCATAAACATGCTTCTCTAACTGACATTCCTTCTCTGTTTTCATTTCTCCCCCTCTGCAGCATTCTGGTTGCCGTAACGATGGAAAGGAGAAGTCATGGCGATCGTGTTGTGAAACTGACGCTTCATCATTTCTTTTGCCCACTGACTCAATACAGATTTATGCATTGCTCATACATTCTCCTGTGCACGTATACTGTATGTAGACTTGAATATTTTAAACAGAATGCAGCTTTGATAATACAATTAAATAATAAAAAAAGTATTCAAATATTATACAAGTTAATAAAATTAAACAAATACTGTAATAAACATCTGAATACAAGAACTGCTTCTATATTTAAAAAAATAATCTCACAATACCCCAAAACGGGTGACCTTGTAGAGCGCTGACCCCGAACCCATCTTTGGAACCCACAGGCTTAGCGCTTGGAGAAGAGAAGGTCAATGGGTGACAATGGTGAGCTCTGACACACACAGTTTTGATCGACACTGCACCCCGACACATCCCTCAAGACATCGGGGGCTCCTCTCATCTCTCAGCTCAAACGGAAAGATTACGAGGAGCTACTGGAATGTCCCGGAGCACCGGGACGTTCCGCTGTCTGTCCACAACCCCGCAGGCTCGGGTCACGTGACAGGAAGCGGTGGAAGCGGCTCTCCAACATAAAGCCAAGGAGTGGCCAGAGGCACCAGAGGCCAAACAATCAGAGTCACTAAGTTTGTCACGCTCGTACGCCATGGGTCACATTGCATTTAGCGCTCTCACCATACAAGCTGGAAGATACAATGACACATGAATCAGGCAATTGGGCAGCCTATTTTGTGCAAGCAGCTCATGCCAGGAGTAATTCCACATGGCAATATAGAGGGCAGCTGATTTTCAGTTCAGTCTTCAGATCTGTTTTCCCTTTTAAAAGTACATCCATCCATCCGTACATACATCCATCCACATACATCCATCC
>JAODTR010000006.1:896666-914775 GCA_025399935.1 Amblyopsis rosae | reverse complement strand
CATCCATCCACATACATCCATCCGTACATAAATCCACCTGGTTAGGCTGACTCAGAGGGACCTACATATCAACAGCCCATCAGTGCACACTGTACAGCTGAAGTGCCACACACACACACACACACACACTAACATGCACATATGGCCAAAACGACTATGAAAACAGGAGGATTATTACACAGTTGTGTGATGTCATTCTCTGCTCAGGATGCGATTACTCCACTACTGTATATCTTTACATAGACAATAGTTGTATGCTGCTGCAGTATATTAATAATAACGTACCTTTAAAGACCTTTAAAGCATCATCTTTGTTCCAAGTTAGCCTACATGTTGTGCGTTCGTGTCCAGTCCCCCATATAGATAGCCATATATGTATATACATATACATATATATATATATATATATATGTATATGTATATACTCTTTAATGCATTTTTCTAGAGCTGTGAAAGATTGTCTAGCAGCCAAGGACCAGGGCTAAGTAAGATACCTCAGAAATAATACTCACTTTAAGTTGCTTATAGAACAAATACTAATATGATTCTTAAAGCTATCAGCGTCTTCCAGGACAAACCAAATGGCGTTTAGCTGTCTCAGATGGGTCACAGCATCACCATTTCCCCATGTCTACCTTGTGCCAGTCTTTGGAGCAGCTGTTGCCGGGCGATGATGCGCGACAGCCGCAGGGCGGAGCGTCGTCGAGGGGTGTGGCCCAGCCTCAGGTAGTAGTCCTGCCCGTCGGGCGTCATGGCCTCCAGGCAGGATCTCCCGATGCAGCCGCCGCTGCTAAACTCCTCAACGCAATCTGTTCCCTCCCCCCCGCTGCCCTGAACACCTGCGTCCTCATGCTCCCCGCCAGCAAGGGTCACGACCCCCACATGCGTTTCCTGACCGCCTGGTCGCTCCTTTGCTGCGTAACGCTTCGCGGAGCCGTCCGCTAGCTGTGCGGTACCCTGGTCGCCTATGCGCTGTGAAGAGGCAGGATCCATAGGTGTAGGGGGCACTCTGTGTGCAGCGCTCCCCGCTACCTCCATGCCGTGCCTGGGTGTCTGTCCCTCGATTGCCTCCCCTCACTGGAGCTCTTGCTCACACTGCACCAGCAGGTGATACGACTATGTCAGACGCATACTCCTCCTGCATTCCTGCCTCTGACATGTTGTTACAGCCCTCCTCCCTCTCTCTCTCCCACCAGCTCCCTCTCTCTCCATCTCCCTCCCTAACCCTCTCTCCCTCTCCCTCTCTCTCTCCTCTCTATCTCTCTTTACCTCCCTCTCTCTCTCTCCTCTCTCTCTCTCTCTCTCTACCTCTCCCCCTCTCCAGCCCACAGTGAAAACAAGCCCTGAGACAGATATGTCTTGTGCCTATGTATCTCTCATCTGAGCTGGGAGCAGTAGTCGGACACACCTGTGGCCAACACCTCATCAATACACTGGTCACGTGACCACAAATGCAGCCAATGGCGTTATGTCCCCCGGGAGCACTGGCCTCCGGAACCGGTGCCTGGGACACACCTTGCCACAATGTGTGTGTGTGTGTGTGTGTGTGAGCAGAGCATGTGTAGGGTGGAAGACGTAATCTCAGAGGAGACCTGTAATCAAAACATCAATATTAAAGCACACCATGCAGAAGACTGGGAGGGGGCAGAACAATAAGAGTGTGTGGGTGGCTGTGTGAGCGTTCCACTAGGAATGCATGTAGGAGTGCACTATTGTTACAGACACTGAGACACAGTAATGCTGTGGACTAGGGCCTTAACATCAAGAACTTTCCATGTACAGTAGGAAAACATGCCAGGCTCACTGTTGAGCAGGAATACATGCTCTGCTGCTCCGTAAAAAGGTGAACCAGAAGATGATGATTTAGACACCCCCACCCCCCCCCACCTCTCTTTGATAAAAAAGACAGATATTTCATCTGTTGGTATGGAATCTGTTGGTACCGTCATACGGTAGTGCCATATACAGTAGCATTAGCATTAGCTTTGGCAGAACTGCATCTACGCTAGTACTTGTACTGCTGTTTTTGATGGGAAAACATGTTTAGTTTAAAAGAGGGCAGCAAAACAGCACACACACTGCACTGACATTGTATGTCAGTTAAGTTGTGTTTTAAATTGGACTGCAGACTTCACAGCTATTTTGGCAATTCTGGAGAAAAAAAAACGTGCGTGGGATGATAAGGCTTATACTATTGTGTGTACAGTATCTAGTGTGTTTAGACTAATGCATTTTTAATTCAGACCATTTTCATTGTATTTATTATGCTGTTTGAAAAGCAGGGTTGCCAACTCTCACACATTTGTCATGTGCCACACACCTTTACAGTGTGTTCTGTTCCACGCTAGCATGAATTCAATGCATCTCATGCCAAAAACATTCTGCTGTTTTGGTCAATCTTTGTCAATCTCACAGACAACAAAGCTGTAGTATTATGCTTTGCTTCACAATTTGTTTCAATGTGTGGGCCGGAAGGTCGCAGAAGAATATTGTTTTGAGCACAAAGTTAGCAAGCGTTTTCAAAAATAACTGAACCCTGCCTTTAAATGTTGGCACAGGAGTGTGTGACCCAGTGTGACCATGGCAACGGACTTGACAGACATAACTGTATACTGTATGGAATGCTATAGGACAGATGAGACAGGCTGGCTGCTCATGCTGTGGCCCAGTTCAGAATAAAGATATTGTACAGAGGTTGTCTGTTGCCTGTATGTGTGTGTGTGTGTGTGTGTGTGTGTGTGTGTGTGTGTGTGTGTGTGTGTGGGTGTGTGTGTGTGTTTGGAAGGGGTCAACAAAGTAGGAAGGCAGGGGAGGTTTTCACAATTTTTCTATGTCTCTGTCTTGTCTTGGACTCGTTGGTATTTGGACTCGGACTTGTCTTGGACTTGCCAAATATTGTAATTGGACTCGACCAAGTCCAGCCATTAAAATATTAGTTCAGTTTAGTTCCTTTTACATCCATGGCCTCCTCACCTGAAGTCTGATCCATGATTCATGTTTTTCCGCATTTGGGAAGCATCAAAATAGCTACCGGAAATGTTTGCTAGACTATAATCTCTAGAAAATAATAGCCTCACTTAACATTGATGATATGTATCCAAAGCATGTAGCACAGAACATATATTAAAGTAAATAATATTCAAATATTCATATTAAAGGAAATAATAATTATTTACAATAGTTTATGATAGACATTAGCCACTCCATAGCCTACATATACAGTAAATGCCATAAGATGTACCTTGACTAGTGACCTCCACCTCTTAATACTCCTACATCAAGTGTCTCCTTCAAATTCCCTTATCTTCTCTCTGCTATTATATTTATAATAAAATGCAATACCTTTATGGTCTTACGTGTTGTTATTTAATCCATTAGCTATTTTGTTGATTTAATGATGAAATTGACATGGTAATACTCATGATGACATGATTCTGTAATTATTATAACAATATTGTTTGCTTACAATTTCTGGTGTATTACCTGCCCAACTATGTACTACATGTTAAGTCGCTTTGGATAAAAGCATCTGCCAAATGCCGTAAATGTAAATATGTAGGCTACAATTTATTGCTAGTGTACCTCCTTTGAGAAATACAATGTGATACAGCCGGTGATTGTAAGAAAGTCACTAGTATTCCTATATTACAGCTCATAGTCAAGGGGACAAATTATAGGCATGGCACATTAGCCTACTTAAAGTTAGAAATAGTTTTTATATGTAGTGTATCATTGACAATGCTTATTATCGAGCCCTTGGACTCGACAAAGGTGGTCTTGACTACAGCCCTGGCACACACACATATAAGGTCACAGCATTGTTAAAGCACAGCTTGCTAGTCTGCAGGACTAGCAAGGAAATTCCATCAAGATTCAATGTTTTCAAGTGCTTTAACACTACTACCGACCACATAGCACAAAGTACACTGTTTCTCTGCAGTCATTTGATTAGACTGCCCTCTGGAGGCAACCCAGTAGGAAATAATCACAGCAGGAAAGAAGGCTCCCAAACTGCCACCAGAAATAGCTGTGTGTGCGTGTGTGCACATGGAGGTCTCTGTGTCTGCCACATAGACACTACTACATCTCAGCACATGCACGTGCTTGGAATACACCATAATACATGTAGCATGTGTATAGCGAATGCAGTTCTGCCAGGCAGGCAGAGCAACCCAACAGCCAGCTAAATAGACGTGTGTAAAGGAACTGGAATGGAACAGGGCTGTAGTAAGAGGTCAGTAAGATGATACGCGGTGCTCCACCTCAGTTACAGCTGACCCAGGCAAATTAACTCCTAGGGAGGGTGAAAACAAATCATTACAGCTGCAGTCACCATGGGCGCCATGACGTTATGATAAATAATAATGGTATTTTTCCTGATGGTCCTCATATGGAAAGGTTCTCGTCCACCGACTACTGTTAAGTAATTTACCAGTTTTACAATAGAAAAGGAACTTGGAATGAGGCTGGCTCCCAGCCAAGGTGGTTGATGGCTTAGCCACATTTAACAGCAAGAGTTCAAACTTATAGTTAATATGGTCCCTGCCTTACATTTCACCAGATCAGCACTGCAAGACTAAAGAAATACTGTACATCTTGTTTTTAGCCAGTCCGTCTACCTTCCCAAAAAAGAATAAAATAGTCAAAAGACAAATAATATTATCAGAAAACGGTCAACACACTATGCCGTTCTTTCTATGCTCTCGATTGAAATGTGATACACTGATTATAGATCTGTACAAATTGGTTTAGCCTATGGTTTAACACCCCCCCCCCCTCCCCCGCACACGCACACGCACACACACACACACACACACACACAGAAAAATAAGATGTGTGGCTCAAGATGACATAATAGAGATAGAAGAGGAAACATTAGTGGCCAAAAATAATGCCTCCTTGGTAACTTAATTAGTGTTGTTGTACCAGTCAAATATGAGTATGAACATTAGTGCAACATGAAAACATGCTGTTTGATATGTTATGTATAACAATAATAACAACAACAGTAATATATTTTTATGCATTTTCCTATAACCTTTGTGTTTATACTTACGTTTAAAAATAGCTAAATTAATATTGATATGGCAATTTTCATAATCAATATTGAAATATCAAATTTTTTCAATATCAGGCAGCACACACACTCACACGCACACCCCACACACACACACAATGGTCCGATTCAGCCCTCGGCGCTAACCCCAAACCCTTGGGATTACAACAAAATCCATTCACTATACTGTATTCTCGCTTTACACACATACACACACACACACACACACAGCCCATAAAAACAATTCTTATTTAAGCTCTAACATACCAGTCAATACACCAGTAAATCAAACAATCGTCATTAGTTCACTTCTGAGTAACACTGTACTTAGCTAATGAACAGTTGACATTCCCGTGCATTAACTGCCCTATGGGACCTGCAGTGCGGAACAAGCAACAGAGTCAGTCCTGCATGCAGGCAGCATTCAGACCTACACCAGTGTGTGCACTGTGGCTAACTGTGGGGGTTAACTGAGGGGGCTATCTAGGGTCTCTGGAGAAGGAGAGGGAGCAGGAGAATGAGGCCAGAGAAGATTGTTGGGGCAGCAGGTGTTCTCCCTATGTCATTGTGGACACAGAATGACTCACTTCACCGTACAGACACAATTCTATGGGACGAATAACGTGCCATTGTGCAGTACAACACATCGCTAATGATACAGTATTGCCACCAACAGCTGTCCTGCAGTCACGCATTATGAATTATACAATACAAACATATGTATTTCACAATGCATTGCCCATGGCATCTGTCCAAAAACTATACAATCTAAAGCCTAATAGTTCATTCAGAGCCCAGCTAATATCGCTGACTCCCTATACCCCATCAGTGTTAGGCAGTAATAGTAACTAGTTACTATTTCCAAATCAGTAATAGTATTACCAATCCAAGAAATGATGCATTACTGCGTTGCAAGAATGAGATTTCTGGTCCTAGCAAACTTATGGTTGGCTAATTGAACCAACATGTCCAATCATCTGGTTTGAGAGGCTGCAATGTTTTCACTTTGGCTAATTGTTGACTCATAAGGTTAATTATTGTTCCAATAAAGAGAATTAAAATCAAAAATCTTTTTTCGGTAGGGGCGAGGCAAGGTGGTGATTGTGAAAATAATATAGTAATGTAGTAACATAACTAATTACTTTTAATACCCAGTAATAAGTAAAGTAATATTATTACTGTTTGAAGGAGTAATAAGTAAATAGTAACGTATTCCTATTCCTGAGTAACTTGCCCAACACTGTACTCCATGCAGTAAATACATCAACATACTGTATAAAAGTTAAATAGTTAAATATGGGTTGTAGCCTGCCATTTTGATGTGAATGTGGGACTAGGCTTTTCATTTGCTTAAGAGGCAGGCAGCACCGTTAGTACATTAGGCCATGGGTAGGGCAGCAGGCAGCTGTCTCTTTTTAACTTTTCTGGGAGTGGGGATGGGGTGGGGGTCTATATCCTGGACAGCAGTGATCTTTGCGCATCCACGCGGTAGGCTACATAGAGAACCCTACCAAACATGGCTCACTGGCGTTCACAGAAAACTCAAATAACATTAAAAAGATAAAGTTCACACAGCCCATGTGTCTCTCGTCGCGGTGTGGACAAGTGTCCACATCCCGGTATGGATAGGCCTACTAAATTTGTCATTGACCTTCCCAAAATATCAACGGCGTGGCGCATGACAGTATATGTCAGGCACAGAATCGTCCCGCTTATGATTCTATAAAGCTAAAGCTAATTAAATACAAAACATTTATCTGCTGCACCGGAGCGACTTTAGCGCGACAGATCTCATCTCATGCAGGGGCTACTGACCTGCCAGCCGTCTTTCCCGGACATTCCGCCACAGCAGATCCCAAGCCTTTGACGTAGAGTCCCGCAGCTGCTCGCTGATCGAGCGTCGCAGCTGTACCTTGGCTGACTTTCGCTTGCTCGTCATGGTGAACACCGACGCATTTTCCACTGTCAACCGGCACGTTGAACCCGTTATTCTGTTATTCCCGTGACCGGGACCCGGACGGGCTGCGAGTCGGCGCGCCGCCGCAATAAAGTCGTCACCGCTTCGCCTCTATGAGGCTGGCTGTTGCTGCGTCAGCCCTGCACCAACAGCGGCGAGCGGACACATATTTACACGCTTGCTTGTGTGCGCTCCATTGTGGTGAAGGTTAAGGATGTTACAGCATAACTTCTGACTATGAGACGTGCTCGCTGACAAGGCGGGCCAGATGTTAGAGGCGGTTTACCCAACCCAACGCCAGCAAATCCACCACCTACACATCAAACAAAAAACGGTTTCATTTATTTGTCCCCGCGCGCGCGCGCACACACACACACGCATGACATTCATTCACGACATGTTTTTAACGTTTAATTCTTTTAGAAATTGGTATATGTTCGGCATTCTCTAACCTATTCCCCAATTTCAGCCACTTGATCTCTGTTCTTTCATTGCCGTCACTGACGATCTTTACCACAGTCGAATAATAGAGTAACTGTGTTTATAAATAGTTTAAAACATACACCCACATGTTCCCCTACAAATCGAGTGAAAGTGTCTAATCCCAGACCCATCTGGGCCTGCCGTCTGCCCTCCAGAAAGGTCACCAGTTTGGGGATCCCATAGGTCTACCCTGCCATATTCTTGTGCTATATTCTAGGCATAGACGGACAGAATAGATACACCCATCTCGACCCAGCTCTCATCAGCTGGTGTCTGCCTCCCTGCATATAGTGCCATCAGAAGTCTTGCTGGTGGTATCGAGTTACGGTGGCAAACGTCCCCTTATTGACTGTCTGAACAGGCAGGCAGCTCTGTTGACCTGAATAGTCAGCAGAATCCTGCGTTTAGTGTAGGCCATATCACGTCATTTCACATAATTTTAACAGAACGAAACATTACTGTCCCTGGATGGGTAGAGGATCACCTGTTCCTTTGTACACAAAGCACATTATGTTGAGGCTGGATTACCATTTTGATTCAAAACATCATGGTCAGGAAACGTGCTAATAGAAACATCTCTGGAAACCTGTAGAAGTAATCCAAGAACTATGGTGGATCTTTTTTCATTTTACCAGACCATTTGTTTGTATAGCCCAGACCAAACACATCATGTGAAGTTTAACGGCACAGATTCAAAACCCTGTCCCGGTTTCTGGCATCAATATAGGTGGTGAGAGACCTGAAGATGTATGCGAGTTGCTCTGCAGGTATCTGGCTGAGATCGAGGATCTGTGGTCGGTGATGAGCGTATATAGAGTGTGAAGAATGACAGAAAATTAAGATCGATGAAAGACGAGGAGAATGGAGGTGGAATGAGAATATAGGATGCTGACGAGAGAATTCATAAGCAATGTTTTTAAATCATGGGAATATTTTAAATCATGGGAACATACAGTACAGTATAGGTAGATGATTAAAGTAATCGACATACAAATATATTTTACATTTATTTCTCAAAATCCGATTACTGTCACGTTACTACTGCCACTTTGTAATGTCTTTAATAGCTTTAGGAACTCTATATATATAAAGTGTGTGCTGTCTATTGTTTTTCTGTATGTTTACAGTTCAGGAATTGTGGAAATTAGTCGCAGAATATTTCATCAAAATTGGTTCATGGTTTTTCTTCCAAAAAACCTCCAATAATATCCACCAAACCTGCTGGATAGAAGAGAGAGGGCAACCATTTTATCCTATCATCAAAGTGGCTTATCAGTATGCAATGAAACACACACTACAATAACAACATTACAAACTCTAACGAACAGCAACAAATTCAAAAAGTGTGGTAATGTAAGAAGTTGTTTGTACAAGCCATAATAATGGAGCTTTCGATCAAGTTGTACTCACCTACCCTCCAAAACTAAATATTTTACAGCTGTATAGTAAAATGTCATATCCCCTGGGATGTAACCTATACACTGAAATATGGGACGGTACCACAACCAGGCAGAATGAAACAGTCGTTGTGAATAAGGCACATCCATCTACACCAGCATCTAAACTCAGAACACAGCTCTCGTATACTCACGAGTATTATCTATATGCACGTATGGTCATAACCTTCTGACCTGGATCCCCTGTGTAAATGGTTGTGTGTGTGGGCCCCGAGGATTAAGGAATATTAGCACATTAGCACAGCGTCAGCTAGCTGAGTGGCTTATAATTGGAACAGTGTGACTTAACGTACAGGATTGGGCAGCCAAGATGAATACAAGTAACGCAGCTAAACCTCAGTGTCTGAGGTTATGCTTCTTGTTTCAGAATCTGACATATTAGTAGCAGTTCATATAAAAATAAGATTCAGAAAAATTTCTTTGGTATGTTGTTTATGCGAATAAGGATACCTCCAGAACTCCACATTAATGTGTAGTTTCAGTTCTTCCATGTCATGTCCTTCGAGATCTTACGTTGTTAATACATGAAAAAGGACTTTTTATTAAAAAGCATTAAACATAAAAGTTGTGATATACAGAAACCGTTTTGAGCGAGCAGTTTTTAAACTTGCCAGGTGAGAATACCAGCTCATCTTGTTTTAATTTTTCATCGCAGATGCAGATGGTTACTGTCAGCCTCTCAGACAGAAATCTAACAGCAGCAGCCAATCAAAACATCTGAATGGAGGTTTAGCAGATTAAACAAGCAGCTCCACAGAAGGTCACTGCAGAAACCAAAAGAGGGAAGGGTTTTCTGGGAAGAACTAGGTCTGTAGATGAACGAAAAGCAGGTCATGAAGCTAGAGATAGTGATTGTCTTTCACCCCTCCAAAACGCGGACATTTGAGCGACTGACAGACTTCTCAGACTGGTAAACTTCAATACATATTTCATTTAAATCTTCATTCACCATTGAACAAATGTTGGTATGGTTTGAAACTTCCCCACCCCCACATCTAAATGAAGCTGTACTCCCCACAGGTGCCAAATGACTACATTTTTCTCAACCTCTCCTCTTATGTCCACCCACATGTTTTTGGACACTCACCTTTCTTCCCAAACATAACTATTTTTATTAAGTAATGAACTAATTAAGGATTCAATAAGTCTGTCTCTTCTTTAAATCAATGTCCATTTGCTGTATTTCTCCTGACCTCTCCCTCGGTTTCGTCCACCTGATCTCTAACACCACCTTCCTCCCACACACACATACACAATACTACAGTATTTTCAGTAATAGTCATTCAGGCCAAGTTAGCATGACTCTCCTGTTAGTACAGTAGTGTGCAGGCACGCAGGCACACACGCACACACACGCACACACACACACACACACACACACACACACACTATGACACCAATCACTAAAATACACTTAGAACAAAGCAGTGCAGTTGTGAAATGTGTGAATAACCACTTAAAAATATGTGACCATGATCTTGTTTTTGGAGCACAGATCCTCTTTTTTGGACCGACCCCTCAAACAACAGGCAGCCCTTAAGCGCGGTGCAATGTGCATTGAGTGTTGAGTGTTGATATTGGTTTATTAAAAGATAATACACTTCCGGTTCAAATTGTTAGCCGATATTTAGGATATCACTTAATTGATCCGTGAGAAGGAAAGCTCGGGCGCTAAAGCAACCAGCTGAAAGAACAGTGAGAGGATAGGCTGGATAAGCAGTTCCATCTGTCGACAGGTCAATGTTTAAACAAGGGAGAAGGTTCAAACCTCTCAGCTGGGTTCAGCAGTCAGAGCTCAGATGGTGAACTTGACCTTTGACCCTGGCATGTCAGGCTTACTCAGGGACAGGCGCCTCTGGCGAGAGCAGGACACAGCGCTGACAGTGAAAAGAGTGAGGGAGGAGATGTTAAGTGCACATGGGATGGGAAGGAAGGGGAAGAAGTGACCAACAAGGAACATCCCTATCGCTGCTATCTACAATATACAGTAGCCCACCATGGTAGTGCAATGGTGATTCATCATCTTCTTGTAAATGTCTGGTGTGTAAGGGAGATTTGAAATGCCTCAAAGAAGACAGCATCTTATGGAAGCTGACAGAAGCAGCCTGCATTTAGCTCTACATAATTGGTTTTAAACTAGAAGCTAACGTACGCTGGCTACGTATGCATACTATTATCACTACATAGTGGTATTTACTTGAAAGGTATGTACTCTATTTCATGTAATTGAATAATATCTTATCAAAAATATATTAAATCAGTGTGTCTTCCCCGTGGAGCAGGATATTAAAATCAACAGGTCATATTTCTGTTACGGACCAGCCATCTTGTGTTATTGAACCAGCATATGGAAGTAATCTGATATGTCATTTTATAATATTAGTATGAAATATTTCATATATGGTCATGTCATGTACAAACATACGAAATGAAACAGACACATTCAGCCGAATTGAACCATTTCAACTTCCTGCTGCTCAGCCTGTAGAGGATCTGTAGAGGAGACCAACCTCTGTATACTGTATTCTTCCTTTGATTATTGTTCATCACAAATATTCTTATGAATCCCAGTTTGCAGAATCAAATATTAGGCATTTAACATATTTATATTTAGGATAAAAAATGAACACATGCTACTGGTATAGATTGCAATCAGCATTGCAGACATGTTAGAAATATGGGGTTGAGACCAATGAAAGATGATGATGATGAATAACGCTGATTGGACACAGTGAAGAAGGGGCTAATTCGTAGTCAACGTCACAGGGAGGACTTTATATCAACGTACAGGGAGCAAGATAGACAACATAAGTGAAATCCTGCTTAACAGTGTGCTCCTCCAACACATTTCTGTCCACATCACTTTACTGACCATCCAAAGTGTCATCTACTATTGGGTCAGGCACTGATATGTTTTGCCTACGCCCCTAAAATATGACAACAACAACAAAAGCAGCAGCAGTAGCTTCTTTTGTCCTGCAGACACAAGTCTCAGTGGCGAGCAGGCAGGGTGTGAGGGCTGAAGGCCCTCTCTCTACGGGACGCCACTGCTTCGGTCCCCATACACACCATGCCTTGCTGTCTCGTCGATGCACTATTAGTCGGTGTGTTGGATGGAGTCTTGCCATGCATGTTGTGCCTCGCACCTTGGACGGCGAGACACCGCATTTCGTCCCCTTGTATACTCTGTGTGGGAATGGGCGACGATAAAATGAACTTGGGCTGGGCCTATTAGAAGCAAATAGGGGAAACAATAGGTACTGGAGGCTAAAAGGCATCACTGGTCCAGATAGCAGACCTTGTCACATACAGTGACATCACACTGGGTCATGTTCAAGTAAGCATTTTGGATCTACTCGTAGGGTAAGGTAGCAGGGCCACATGCAAACGCACACAGTGTGTGTGCAGGCCACGCATGCACATGGAAGTTGCAGCTAACAAAGCAAAGCGCCTGGTCACAGACAGGACAAGAGTCGTGACAACCAAAAACACTAACACCACACACACATGCACGCACGCACGTGCACACACACGCATTGACCCACACCAAAATCCATTAACTTACAGTCATCTGACTGAAATTCTCTTTGCTACTGTCCAAATGCACACATAAAAGCAATATGCCTGCAGACTGCAGTTATAGGACACAACGCATATACTAACATGAACACTTTATGAACACAGTGGCACACTAAGCCATGCCTATAGCATGTTAGCCTAAACTGAAGCTGCTGTTTAACTTCGCCGTGACAATCCGTCTGGAGAGCTTGGAAACTGAGGTGGTTCAGGCCGGTAAATCTAGTGTGTTGCCAATCAGCGTGGTTTAGGTGTGACGTAGTCCACTTGAAAAACACTCAAGAGTCAAAAACGGATAGAGGTGATACAAAATATCAGTTTTATTAATTTTATTAGAATTTATTAGAAGAGCAAAGGCTTTTCACAATGGAACATATTTTTCACTCTTCTCCCAACTTCTCTACTGCAAGAGTGGAAAACAACAGATTGCTGTTTCACAGGTTCATCCAATTACATGCTAATTATTCTTTTGAAAGTACCTGCCCTCTTGAAACAATTTGAATGCATGGCTTCCCAGGTGGATGTGTCTTAACAGACACAGATATCTGGCCTGCCAGGTAAGCCTAACCGCTGATATGAATTAACAGCACTTCATTAGCTTGTCTGATTACACAAACTCTACTAATCTCAGCTATAACAACATGATAGAAATAGATAGAAACATTATCAATCCCGATGGAAAATTAGGCAACCAGCATCTTATACAGCGCATGCAGAAACACAAGCAACAACAACATTCTGTGAGCATGGCAGCATCACGCCTCATAGTCAAGTCAATGTAACCCTGCCATCGTAGAAGGAACTGAATAGCCATATGGCCAAGGGGGACAAAGGTCTTCCTCAATCAGTCTGTGGAATATGTCTGAGCCAGCACAACATTAACAATAATTCAAGCATAGGCTTACTGAATAATAAATATAACTGTACCATCTGTATATTCAAACAAAAATCATCGAGACAGCTCAGAGATGTAATACCCATGGTTAACATCACTACATTTCAGTGTAGTTTACTTCTAAAAGATAATCGTTTAAAGTGTGGTCTGAGTTGGGGGAAAACACACAGAGAGGTAAATGACAATTAAATACTGGGACAGGAGCCAAATCCACCAACAGTGAGCTAGAAGACTCATTAAAGCTTTGCCACACACTGTTAAAATCACCACATTATATTGACACTGTACACACACACATCAGACTCACGTACTAAGCAATGTGCTAATGGAGGACCTCCTAGTTTAACACATGCTTAAAATCTAGGGGCTATACATCAGCGACTCATACACAAACCCTCGCTCATTAAAGTATAAAGGTTTATTACACTTTAATTGCCGAGCCAACTCCACTTAAGTGTGAGGTATATCTCACAATGTATCACAGTAGATAATGGGTTACATGCTCATACACATCGTACGGGGGCAGACACCACAATTAGAATAGCACACTAGAAGACACCTTTCTTTATCAAAGCTGGGCTAAAATGAAACAAAAAATAAACCTGCCATTAAATCGCCCTTCATATTAAAATCATGTCAAAAACATAGTGCGCCCGCTGTCAGAGCTGCGGGACATGGAGCAGTGTTTGGTGTAGCCAATACTCTGTTAAGGTAGCCAGGGCCAGTGTGTGCATGTCTCTCTGTGTGTGCGTATTTCTCTCTGTTTCTCTGTGACTTCATCTGGAGCCGTACATTTCTCCACCACTCGCACAAATAGCCTCACTCTCCGACGTACCTATAACTAGAAGCTGGTTTTACCATTTGCTAGCGGGACACATTACATAATGAGCTAGATAACGTGTGCATGTTTAACATCAATTCCGATAAGTTGCGACAGCGCATGTAAACACCAGACTCGATTAGGTGACAACCCATGTAAACGTAGCCAGAAACCCAATCGGAAAGATTCCATTCGGAAAGACAGAAAAACCACACTAGCTGGGTTTACATGGACACTTTTCTATGAACCAGTTTCCTGGCCTAGCTACATTCTGTCAGGGTATCAGGTAGGTAGGACCCAAAAATGTATGACACAGGGCTAGTAGTACTCATGGGTTTATTAACAGAAACCCAGTCAGGTAACACGCACTACTGACATACAAGGAAAATTACAATAAACTGACAAGGACGTGAGAGAACAGCGGGACTTAAACAGAGAGAATTGTCCCTATTATATAGGGACTTAAATAGACAAAAAAATAGAGTGAAACTAATCAACAATCAACACGAGGCAGGCAAGCACAAGGACGAAACAGACCAACAGAACACATGGAAATAGACAGACATACAGAAACAGACAGAAACATGATAGAAGACAGGGCACGATGGCATCAGTGTACAATGACAAGATGCCCCAAACCCCACACCTAGGTTACTGCCAATGGCGATAAAGTCGGCCCTTAACATGTTTGCAGTGGGAAATTCTCTGCCGAGGAGAGAAGAGAGAATGTCAGCTATGTGACTGGAGATATGTCCATATCATATCCTGCATGTAGACCACACAAGCAGAAACAACAGTGGTGGCTTAGATAGGATTTATCGGCCGACATCATTCAGAAAATAACAGACAGAAAAAGCGCTAAACGTTTACAAACAATTCACTTTTGGTGAAATTGCTCCCATTATGCTCTCCATGTTCCCCACTCTCAAGCACCACACTGCACCTATCTGTTTAATGATAGGCTGGTAGACTCACTGCCGACCTCCCAGCAACCCCTGGGGCTTACTACCCACACTGCACCTCTCCTCTGAGGACTATCAGTGACAGTAATGTGACCCTTCAAGGAGTTGGTGCCATTGTGGTGCCAACCCTTCACACTTGTAATATGAAGCAAAGATATAAACCACTTGTTTTATCACAAATAAAAATAAAATATTTAAAAAATATATATAATAACAAAGCCAATATTGTCTCCTGATATTGGTGTATATATAACAGATGCATTAACACCTATGTGTATTTTGGCCGTTATACAGTATTACTATAGACAATTACTGCACAAAGCTAGAGAAAACTGTAGGTGTCTGTTTCCATTGCCTGCAGGTGTAATACTACTACTTTTGTTTACTTCTTTTCTTTGCTAAATCTACTAGAGGAATCCACGCCAGAGAGTATTTTTCACATACATTTTAAAAAGTGAATATTGTGGCAGATACAGTATATCGTAATTGGATGTGTTTACTCCCAATATAACAGTATCATACCCATCGGTCGGCCACTAAATCTCACACACTCCTCTCATGTGGCTAACTAAACATGACGGCACTTATCTACGGTCGCCATGGCGTCTGTGGCTATCAGTCAAAGGGTACGCAACTCTAAGTACAAGAGAAATACAGCGATGCCTCGGTCTCTCTTTACTCGTAATCGGTCTTCATCTGCCTCAGTGGGAGTGCCTGTCCATGACGTTGAGACAGAATGACTCCTCAGATATCTAGCACATCTCTATTATGCATTATGTAAACACCATTGTAAAGATTGTTACCAATATGTTACCTTTCTTTGCGTCTGTTTAGTCCCTTCTTAGATACTGTAACGTTAAAGGTACACAGGTACCCAGGACCACTTGTTTCAGCCTCATTTCTCTATTGAAGTTTGTACCCAAACGTGTGTGTGGCTGTAGGGCGAGCGGTAGATTGTGTAAGCAGCCTATAAACTATTTAGGGGAAGAAGCAGGCAGAAGTGCCCACCACTCAGCGCTCAAGCGGGGGAGGGATAGGAGCTGAGTTCATACGTCATACCAGAGCAACATGTGTGTTTGCATTGCATATAAAACAATATTATGACTTCAAGGTGGCTGAGGTAGACACACCCACACACGCACGCACGCGCGCAGCCTACCTGCTGAGCTGCTGGTTGTTCTTGTAGATGCCTATAACAGAAGGAAACAAAATAAACATTATAGAAGTTAAGTTAAAAACACGCGCACACACACACACACACACACACAGTACTTTATTAACAAACACAAGATTGAATGTAACAATTTCAATCAATTTTCATTAAAAGTTGTGTTAGATAATTAATGCAGACAATGCTGTTTTACTTTAGTTAATTTGATCTTGTTAATGTCTCAAACTATTACTTTCATTTTATTTTGAGTACAAGTGCCATTTCCCAGTATGGTTTTCCTGAATAAATTAAACTTCTGATCGATTGATTATGATTGATGTACAAGTCGCAGTTGTAATCTGAAGCCGTAGAGCAGCCAACCCCTGTGATTCACCCAGAGGGAGGTGTGCGATCTTCCTGCGATCTTTGTTCCCAAATTGTTGTTGTTATTTACAAAACACATCTGCATTGTGACAATGCTTGTTCCAAGACAAATGGAGTGTGTATTGAGCATATTCCCACTAAAGTCCAGCATTCCCTGGTGGTTAATGGGGTTGAAGGGGTTAAACCTGAGAGTTGCCCACTGTGAAGAAATACTACTTTTTATTTTTGGATATGAAGGCGAAGTTCAACCTGGTGGCTTTACACCCTGATGTGTGAGACATCAGATGCCTACTGTTGTGTGTCAATCCGAGGAAGTACTAATAATACTCTCAAAACCACAACCCACCGGGAGGGTAACCCTTCTTGGCGCTCCATTGACTTTGCATTGCGTTACGCTAAGCTCACATCATTTCTGACTGCTACCAAAAATCTGACATCTTCCTAAAAGCTGTTGAGTGGCAGGATGCACTACCCACAAGGTACAAACCCCAGAACGAAGTGTCATGGAGAAGAACAAAAGGAGACCAAACTGGATATTGCATTGACTACTACCCCTAGGCCTAGGCAGGCACAAACAGTATTCCAAATGTTTTAACTGGTAAAATATGTTATTTCACCATGCTAAATGATTATTTTGGCACGCTATGTCAACCAGTCACTGACCACACGTAGGCGTATTGAGTATCAGGATCTCACAGTTGACCTATTTTTCCCTGATAATGCCCCTTAATGCCTGTGTGTGCTTTTCTCTTCTCAAAACCTTGATGTTTTTGTTCGACAGGTTGCAAACTTAGTTCTGGCTTCTTTACCTTGTGGGTAGTGCATCCTGTCACACAACAGCTTTTATGTAGGTTTACACTTTTTGGTAGTAGTCAGAAATGGCATTAGCTTAGCTTAACGCAATACAACTTCAATGGAGAGCTATGGAATGTTTGCCCCCCGGCATGGGCGGGACTTAAATGCGCTCTGTCTCTATATGTTTATAAACATTATGTTTGTATATCATCTTCCAAACATGCGGACCTCCATTAGGGCAATAATTATCTTCATTCTAAGATCTACAGCCAAAAATGCAACTGAAATACACGTACTTTGTGGAATGTTTACACAGGAAATTCAAGCTTACATTTTTCATGTGAAAATCTCAGTAAACTCAATATTTCCAAATCAATTTAATCAGTTTCTCAATATCAGAATATTGATGATTTGTAACATGATAAATGGACAGTATGGACAACTGATACTGTAGCAACATACAGCCAATACTGTACAAGTACGTATACTGTACTGTGTACAGCAGGGGTGCCCAACTCCGGTCCTGGAGGGCCCCTATCCAGCTTGTTTTAGATGTCTCCCTGCTCCAACACAC
>JAODTR010000006.1:875126-888954 GCA_025399935.1 Amblyopsis rosae | reverse complement strand
GTGTTGGACCAGGGAGAGATCTAAAACATGCAGGGCAGGGGTCCTCCAGGACCAGGGTTGAATACCCCTGATCTACATGGTTTGTTTACTGTTCTATTCTCATGGTTTCCTCAAAACCAGACACTTCAGTGACACTGCAGTATATTTGCCTTTCACATGAGGCGGGCAGGACAGAGATCGGGATGCCACTTCCCATGTGAAAAGCCCTCTACCTTGTCAGATTGTCCTACCATAGCAAAAAAAATATAGTTTTGGATGTATAATTAATATCCCTTGATTACCTTAAAAATACTACAAAAAAATAGCCCAATGAGAGAAAAAGTAGCCACCGTATGAGCTGCCGATTTGCAAAATCAATGTATTAACCTCTGTTAATAACCGGGATTTTACGGTATTCCAAATTGTAGATTTTTTTAAAGTTGCCTATTTTAAACATGAATATAGCAGCAAACCATTACCATTTTCTACGTAAGGATATAGTGGAATATTATCCTTAGCAGTGTGTTGTAATGTAATCCGATTTAATCTCTTCTGTTTACCTAGTGCTGGCATGCATGTGTGGGCACATGTGGCAATGAGAACAGTGTTCTTGTTTGGCTAAGAAGCTGGTGCTAGTGTGCCATCTAGTGGCAGAAAGTATAGAAAAAAGACGACAAATGTAATCAAGGCACCATGGATGCTCCCTTTGATCTTTACATACAGCTGATTGAAATGGAGCCTTACCTCTCCAACACCATAGTCCTGGTGGTGTTTTTCTGGCAGCATGCGTTACAAGGTGCCAGGTGTGCTGCATGAAGTGGATGCCAATCAGGCACAACGTTTGTGAAAGTGGAAAGAGATTTGGTAACCCTGAAATGGAAGCAGGAAAATAATTTGTAAGGCTGGTCAATACACTTTGGAATATACCTATTAGTTATATGTAGCAATGAGATGTAGCGAAGCATTTCATTACAATGAGGTGATTTAGAAGACCTTTCCCCAAAAGCAACATACAATAACAAATATTAAAAAGGAGCAGGTAGAGTTGTATCATTACCTCATTAGTAAATTAAACACCCTAACTCAACATCCCACAACCCTAAGCACTAGAGAATTCTGCTAAGCAGTCAGGGTTGAATACTTAAATACTGTTTACAGTCACAAATATCAGAAATAAAAATGTAGATATGAAACGGTATGACAATTTCATATCACGATTAGTGACCAAAATGTTCAGTTAACAGTATTATCACAGTATTATCCAAATGTGCTGGGGGGGGGGGGGGACAGGGAGGGAACCGCAGGTAACAATATAGCCTAAACCACAAATAAATGCTTTTATCTGCTCAGTCCCCCCTCCCTCTACTATATGCAATTTCTGAAAATAATTGCACTGACTGCATTGATTGTGCAGTTGGCCATTAACCCAACTTGCAAGTTTTAGTAAATTTCTATTTCCGTTTGGGCAGCATGCATGATGCAGTGCACCACGGATGTATTTATTGTATGAATTTAATGGAACATGACAATCGTGGAACAATACAAAGCCCGGCTGAGGCATCTGTTCTCCTTAAAATGTCCGGTCTTCCATGCTTTTTGTTAGCTAGTGCGTTTGTGTATCTTACATGCATTTGGTTAAATCGACATCAGACCTCCTCCGACAGCTTTTGATCACCAGCCACTAAGTTGGCGAACTTATCTTGTCTGTTGACGGCTGTTCCATCTGCCTATCCTCGGAGGTCCATAACTTTAATCATTTTTAAAAACAGACTAAAGACTGATCTGTTCAGGCTAGCTTTTCCTGTGGCTTAGCCAGGTTTTAATTTAGCTCTGGTTTTTATGTAATTAATGCTTTTTGTTAAACTATGTTGTACAGTGTCCTTCGGTATCTTGAAAGGCGCTTGGAAATGTAATAATTAGTACTACTACTACACAGTATGCACATTTTCCACAAATTTACAGTAGCCAATATTTTCATTTTCCAACATGAGTATCATGCTTTTCTTAAACTGAACACAAATGTGTCATAATATTCTAGTAGTCACATGTACAGTATGTGTATGACAATAAAAGCACATTTACTGTTATACTAGCTCTGTAATTGGCTCAGAATAATTATATTAGCTTAAACCTATTATTAGGCTATGTTATTCCAATTCACTGTATAGGCTACACCATGAAACAAAATACCGGTAGTCTGTTGTCACACTTGTACAACTGCTGTATAAATGTATAAAATAACTTGAGTAATAACAATAATAATAATAATCAGCACATTGAACCTGTGACTGTGGGCACTGCAGCGGTGTGTCTGAGTGTGTGTGCGTGTGGGTCAAAGGATGATTAAGATTTTTTGTACAACATTAGTAGTCTTCATGGAGTTGCTATAATATAAAATTCATTAACTGTATAATTAACACACCATTTTTCTGGAAGTGGAAATAAGATGCATATAACTTTGAAATCACCTACTTGATATTTGTGGCAATTTTACAATTACTGCACTGATGCTCCCATTGAAAGGTCAGCTGGAAGAGAGACTCCGCCCATGTGTCATCCTTGAGAAGGAGGGGCATGGCAAACACCGGAGTTTCCTTTTGACCTGAGAATCACAAGACTGCATTCAGAATGGTGTCAAGTTTACTCTATGTTCAACAAATGTAAACAGCAGTGAATTAAGGTCAGGTAACAAAAAGCAGCCAACAGCTTCGAAGAGTTTAAGAAGACTTGAGGAAACATGCCATTCTGTTAAAAAAAGTTAACTGAACGTAGTAATTGTTCATTCTGCACTTACTAACCCCGGCCCCGCTTACTAAAAAGTTTACTTTTCCATGAAGATTTATGCATGGGACAGCAAGACGCAGGAGCTAGTTTAAGAGGATAAATAATGTCTATATAACAGAGATAGCTCGGGCTTACAAGTTTGCACATGAGCAGCAGAGAAACACTTTTCTTCAATCATTTTCAACAGCGACATAAACTGTTAGGGTTTGCCTGCATGAAGTGTTGCTGAATACTAGACGAGAAAGACATCACTTCTGCCTTAAAACAAAGCTCTGCAAGCTTAATGTAAGACCATATACTTCCATGGATGTGGATTTGCCAAATACTGAAACAAACATGCGATTAACAGGACATTGCTATCTGATGGGCTTCAGCATGTCACCTTTGCGCTGTCAGTGGACACAAGTCAATATGAACACAAACATTTGGGGTTTGTGTTCACAACTAAAGAGGTATTCTTAGAGTTGTACATAGCCTATGTTTATATTAAATGTTTTATAAAAGTATTGTAGCGGCACCTCAGTTAGCATAAATCACAGCCAGCCTTTTCCACATTGTCTCTGTTTTGAGGAGGCGAAGTGTAGAGTAGACATGTGGTTAGAGTATTAAAATGTGTTCGTGCAGTAAATTACTACCATACCTCTCGCCTTGTTTGTCCTTTTACAATTTCTCATTTACAAAGCTATGTATTTAGTAGGTGTGTAACGGTTCACCAAATCCACGGTTCGGTTCATATCGCGGGTTTATTTTTATTTTGCCTTTGGCCAGTATAATCTGCCACTAGATGGTACACTAGCACCAGCGTCTCGACATTGTTCTTGTATGCTGTAGCTCCAGCACTAGGTAAACAAACAAAAAAAGATGAGATCGGATTACATTACAACACCCTGCTAAGGACAATATTCCACTATATCCTTAATATAGAAAATATAAATTGTTTGCCGCTATATTCTTGTTTAAAATAGACACTTTAAAAAAATACAATTTGGAATACTAATAAGAACACTGTAGCTACTACTACTGTAGCTACTACAAGATACACAATGCAGGCAGAAGAACAAACCACATTATGGCAATTCAGACAGCGGCCAGAGACTGAATTCAAAATAACCCAACAGTTTTGGACAGTTTTCATACCTTGGCGGACATCATGGATATAATGACACACGTAAGATGTTTCATGAAAGAGCCACCCACAAGAAAGGTAACTGCTGCGTCATGCCTAACCCATCCATGAAAATGACACAGTATGTGTGCGTGTGTGCTCTGCGCGTCTTGTCATTTCTCAAAATAAATAAAGTGTGATATTATTCCACAGTTTCGTTTGAGTAAAGAAGCGAAGGCAATAGACTAGTTGCCATAATCCGACTTCGTAGTGACAGGGGTTAATTCCCTGATTGAGAACAAATGCATTCTATAAATTACTTTGTATTATGTTTTGCCAACTATAAAAATGCTTAGTGGCTCTAATCTAGTTTTGAGCTAAATGTGAAGTGAAAATTTTCATTTTATTACAACATTGCATCTACTTCACTGCATAATAGCATTTCAATCATCACAAGATATGGCCTTCTGTAATTATTAACTGCAAAATTCTGCAATTTGACAAACTACAAGTGCAAGGCCCATAATAAAACGGTCTGTCAACTGGCAGATATCAGATTTTATACGGCATAATCAGTTTCAAGACAAAGGGTAAGCTAGTCAATTCTACTCAAAATGCATGCGAACAAGCAGTCCCAAGTCTGGTCTGACGCAAAATTCGGTTTGGCATGATTTAGGGGTTAAATCCGGCAACGTTGCCTTAATTTCCCGGCTATTAACCACGGTTAATACATTGATTTTGCAAACTGTCGGCAGCTCTGTGGCTAATACTCGGGTGCGGTCTATACACGGGGCTACATTTTTTTCTCTCTCAATGAGCTATTTTTAAAGTATTTTTAAGGTTATCAATGGATGTTAATTATACATCAAAAATTATATATTTTTTGCTACGGTAGTAGGACAATCTGACATGGTAGAGGGCTTTTCACATGGGAATTGGCATCCCACTCTCCGTCCTGCCCGCCTCTCATGTGAAAGGCAAATCTACTGCAAAATCAAGCAATGAGTCTGGTTTTGAGGTAACCATGAGAACAGAACAGTAAACAAAACCTGTAGATGAAAC
Organism: Amblyopsis rosae; assembly: GCA_025399935.1. NCBI lineage: Eukaryota > Metazoa > Chordata > Actinopteri > Percopsiformes > Amblyopsidae > Amblyopsis > Amblyopsis rosae. The sequence goes on along the minus strand of JAODTR010000006.1, from coordinate 884,024 downwards.
AAAAGATGGATGTATCAACAGTGTCAAAATAAATCAAACCTACTTTATGAATTAAGACAACATATGTGAATATGATATGCATGTAATTTATGCATTTTCTTACATAGTTTAAAAATAATACCAACTTTAGGCTATGTCCAATAAACATGTGAGCCTATTTCAAGCACTCCCTGTCTGGTATGATCTGGTGTAGACTACGGTAAAAGCTTGTTAAACGTGATTTAAAACATTTATAGTTTTATGACAATGCTGTCAGTTGGTTCGGCTGTGCTGCTTGCCATCTTACATGCCTAGAAGCCAAGCCAAGAAGCATATAATTATAGCCAAGAAGGCAAATGTGTCCCGAAAAAGCGTTTGTCTATAAATGTAACACCTTTTCACCACTTTTCTGTCGTATTTTTTTATGCCTGCAAAACATTGTGAAGCCTTTCAGCCATCGGCGATGGACGATAGCATCGTCTATCGACCAAACCCTACTTCACATGACTAGACACCTCATGCTACACACTTAATATCATACTATATAAGGGAAATGGTATAAGAAATTGAAATACACATGGCATGTTCAAACTCCTTTTGGCTCAATTGAGATATCAGTTGGTCATACACTCTATGTGCTTAGTGAATGCCCTTACCCAGTTGACATTGGAGCTTTGGCTGCAGAAGTTTAAAGATGGACAACCTAAGGCTCTCCAGGTCTGAGTTAGCCTTTTCCAGAACATGAATTGGTGCCCTCACAACACCATCTAGACACAGAAATACAATATCACACATGAAACAAATACATAGCATGCTCCAGGCTCAAAACATACAAACTAGCACTAACATGTCATTTGATAGATAGCTATATACACTATGACAAATTGTCAAATACAAATGACAATTACTATCAAATTCCAGTACTGTGCAAGTTGTGCAAGTGTGTAAGAATCTATACGGTTTTGAAGGCAAATGATACGTGCTCACACAAAATACTGATTGGACTTGCATCCCATCAGTATTTTTTGTTAACATTAGAGACCGACATTTCTTTCTGGATTCCTGCGGGATGGTAAACAAAATAATTAACGGGCTTGGGCCGGGACAGAAAAAATGAACTCAGTGGGACTGTGCGGGACCGGGAAATGTAATAACACTATGACGCACAACTTTATACACGAATAAAAAGTATACATATAACAACAACAACAAAACAACATATTGTTATCTTAAAAAAAATTGTCATCAACTATGGCTGCTTTTTAAATGTTTTTCTTTCTTACTCCAACTGATGGACAAAAAACAACATGGGAGTCAATTTTTTGGAATTGTGATTGAGGATTTTTCTGCAACTTTTTCATGGGATTGGGATGGGACTGCATTTTGTTTGTGGGAGTGAGATTGAAGAGGTTTGAAAACACACTTCCGTGTCACCCTCTAACAAGTCAGTGAACACATGAAACGTCTACAGTTAATTATTGTGGATTTTTCATGTTAATTGACCAATGTAAATTTCCAATAAATAAAAATTTTTTATTCTATTCCAACTTATTTTACAGCATTTTTTCCACACCAACCTCTGACTTTTGCACAGTACTGTACATGTTATGTCATGCTAAATATTCCAAGGAAAGCATGCATTAGCATTTGGTTTTATAAGAGACTCACCTGCGCCGGTCAGTTGTTGGCCACGAACAACAGAGCAGGCCTCATCATATCGCGTTATCAGTCCCCAGACAGGAGAATGCTGTGGCTGCTCAGTAGGCTTGGATGTCCTCAGGGTCCTACAGTTCACCAAAACAGTGAGCAATACATCCAGCCAGCACAAGTTGGCAGAGTTCTTCCAGGACAGATGAGGTGGCACAGGCACAGGCTCTACTGTATCCTCCGATATGATCTGAAGTTGGGACAGGGTGCTGTTCGAGTGATCCTTTGAGAAATCATCCATCATGGGGAGGTCGAAATCCTCTGGCGCCGAGTGAACTGCTACCTCTAAAGAGGAGATTAAGCTCTTCACCACAGTGCTTGGCCACTGTTCTGTGTGTGAGGAACGCTCGACCAGCTGTGGTGAAACTTGTTTATTGGCCGGCTCACAACTATCAGGATTATACAGGGCATTCTTTGACTGTTGATTGTGGGGTGCAGGTAACTCCTGACGTGGCCCGTTTCCCTGCCTGATACTAACGTCACATCCTTGTACAACGCCCACCTCCAACCACTCAACGTCCTCTGTGGAGCAGGGCTGGTCAGTGGCTGATGCCGGTGCAGCATTGCATGTGGCAGGTCTAGTGTCTAGGCAAGCCTCAGTGTTGTCAAGCAAGCAAACAACATCCTGTGATGGCTTAGGTCCACCAGCAGATAACTGACTCCCCGGGGAAGCAAGGAGACCATGGACGTCTAGGTTACAGTCGCGCGCCTTTCCACCGTCCGTCTCGGGTGCGGCGTCAACACCGTTAGCGACACCCTCTGTGTCTGCAGGCTGCGCTGGGCTGACAGGGGCTGAGGCGCTCGTTTGCAGGATGGGGCCGTCATCGCAGACTGACCGCAATCGCTTAACTGCCGGAGCGACAACCTCTTCATGTTCCAACGGCGAGAATGTTTTCCTTTTGGTTCCTATCTGCGGCTCCACCGGGACCAGGTTTGCCAAAACATCCTCCAAATGTCGGCTAACCAGAGGAAAGAGGCACTGTGTAGAAGAATGGAGCAGAGCAGTTATGATAGAATGGGCCACATGTCACATAAGCAGCAGTGTGAGGATGTTTCCAGAAAACACTGCCGACCTGTGGGTTCGTGCAGAGGGTGAGAGAGTCCTGAAAGTTGATGCGATACGAGCGCAGGGCATAGGTCAAACTCTTGGAGGCACACCATGGGCAATTGTCCAATGAGGCGCACCGCTCTTGAACCTTGACATGAAAAGGAGGCATTGATTAAGAAATATGAACTGACAAGACAGAGCTCTTACTCTCTTAACTTCCATGGTACCTTTCTTCAGACCCACCCTCCAACCCATAGAATAGAAATATGTTAATTCTACCAATCGTCCACTAATGATAAAGTGGAATAATATTTGGAGTAAAATAACCTTAGGTAATCTTGGAAGGTCAATAAGTCAGGCAAATGTGGGGAAAATGCTGAAAATGGAGGAGCGTTGGAAATGAATTGATTAAACAGTCACAACAGCGCTTATCCATTAGTTATATAAATGCATGCATCTATAGAAAAATAAAACAATACCTTGAGCTCCAGATCAAACCCACAGGATAAGTGAATGTCAGTACACTTGCAGTTGACGCACACACTTTTATGTATCAACAGGTATCAACAATATTACATTTGCGTATTGTAAAAACAATCATTTGATTCTCCATACAATTTCTTGTTGCCCAGTTTAATTTGACAATTTTACAGTGGATGAGCACTGTAACAGCAACTACAAAACAAATATAGCAGCTTAGGTAAAGCTGCTTAACTACATAAACTGTAGACTTATTTGTATAATGTAACTAGCCTGCCCTTAAATTTGTAATTTATTTTTTATAAATGGAATGCACAAATGGATGTGCATTATGTGCACAAATGGATGTGCAGTATGTATTGTATACATTTAGTTAATTTAAACTCAAAAGTAGCACAGACAGACAATAAAAGAAAGAAATTATAAGATAAAATAAAAAACGCTTTCGCCTTTATATACCAAAGATTTCCGTTTTTCTTTAGTCAATTGTTCTGTTACTGTTCATTCAACAGTATCAGCTTTGCACAAGTGACAGATTGTGAGGAAAACACTGAGTTTCAACTAACTTTATCCAAATACCCCGCCAGGGGTGGTGTCAATGACCCCAAACCATTTTCTTCAGTCATTGGCAACCTGCAATTTATCTTCTCATCCAAAGCCGTCCGGTAGCATTTACTAAACATTACCATATCACAGCAACTTGGCCTCCGTTATAGCTGAGGGAAAAATACAGAAAAGTATTATTCTATGTCTTAATACGTAGGCATGCTTGGCGAGGTATACCGTACGTACGCCAATTTTCGCCATTCAGTTCTCATCCCACGTTGCAGTTCCGATTTAATTGCTTATATGTGTTTATGTATGTTAAAAGCCTAATGAAATATTCAGTGGCCTACATCGACCGACCAGCGTGTTAAAAAGCATTGAAATACAATTGTAGCTTATGCTACGCTAATAAAACCGAGACACATGACAACACTTTATAGTCCGGGCTCTGTTTTTCAGTATACGGTACTCCACAAAATGAATACGTACCCAATTTGAGTTCATATTAGGTTTGCTTTATAATGGATCGCGGAAAAGCATAACAGTAGATATAAATGAACCATTCTAACCGATTCGACATGTACCCATGTGCACCGGTCTGCTATTTCGTGTCAAAACGTCCTTGTTCCGCTTCCCGCCGGGTGTGCAACAAACAGTATCTTCCCTTTTTTCAGAAGGTTTTGTTTGTGTCTGTCACCCATGCTGCCACCTCTTGGTAACTCAACAAAACTGCAATGACCTTTTCCTACCTATTGTTTTTGCTGGCATACTAGGAAAGAGCAATCCTTTATATGCAGGCTGGGGCTATAGGAACAATCTGTGTTGTTAGATTTTGGCTAATAGGAAAATAATTTATTAATATCGTTTTAGTAGGCCTACATTGTATAATTCATTATTACAGTAAAAATCGAAATCATGTAATGTGGTTGAAATGTGTTCAAATGAATTTCACTGTTGACGCAAAAGTGAAACTGTGCTGAAATGATGCAATTTTTAAATATATATTTTAAATCTTAAAGCTCTTCCAGTAAAAGAACAGTCCTGATTATGCTTTTAAGGAAGGGGGGGGGGGGGGTAACATCGCTCACACATGTTCCCTACTGAAACAGAGCTCCACCCCCACCACACACACACACACGCCGTTAGACATCTGCCATTGTACACCAGTACCCTTCTTTCCTATGCCTTACATTCCCCCCTCACTTAAGCCCCTCGTGTACGCTGATCTACAGTCCTCTGTTTTCCTCCTGATGACTAAATATATTTGCAGATTTTTCCAAGAGAGCACCACTCATTAGGATGCATAAACCGGTAGGTTTCTAGCTTTCTGCTTTTACCGCCCTAGCAGCATCACACCATGTGGCAACACAGTGGCTCCACACTGTGTTAGGATTGGCATTTGGGAACCAATCTACCCTTCCAATGGCTAATTCACATATAGCACTAAAGTCTGTCTGCCATCTTTCTTTGTTTCCATATCTACTGGTAAACAGCATCCCATCACCGTATATAAATGCTTAAACACAGCCAGTATAAACTTTTTATGAGGACAGAAATCACACATTCACATTTTCTATGTTGATGTTTTATTGTTTTGTTCCTCAAGTACTTCATAGCACCCCCCAGAATCCCGCATGTCATCATCAACAGCTCACTGTTTATGTTTGAAACACAACTGACTGGCTGTAGAACACTGTTTTTAACTTAGCTGTAGAGCAGTGGTTCTCAAAGTGGAGTCCGGGGAGACCCAGGGGTCCGTGACCTACAGCACGGGGGTCCATGGAAATTTTTTTTATGTAAATTTAGATAAAAGTGCATATCTAAATAGCATATTGTATCCATTACTTCCACCTTTGTTAGCTTTGGGCCAATAGAACCTGTCATTTGATTTTGACACATCATGTCAATCTGTTATGAATCAATCACTTCACGCAGGGAATTAATCATCTAGCTGATATATTGGCTTATGAAGTTAGTGACTACAGTTAGCATGGATAAATAGACCTGTCAGACAACATCGTCACGTGACACTAAGCTAGTGAGAGACAGGCTTGCCCATCTCATTAAGGATGAGCTCATCAAGTGAGCTATGGTACATTTTGTGATATGATAAGAATGTGATGTGCAGCCCTAATATAAATATTCCAATCAAAATGTTACAACATTTAGAATGTTTTGTTACATAACTATTCATAGTAATCATGCCCAAAACTTTAGATCCTTATGTATTAATTATTGTGTTTTATGATAACATTATTTGATCAGGGCTTTCTGCCAATGATTTTAATAAGGATAAATACATGTATTATTTAAAAGTTGTAATGCTTGACTGAATGTCATTTTGAGACTTGTAATTTGAAATGTATATGATTATGCCAATCATACTGTTTTCTTGATAAATTAAAACATAAATGCTGTCAAGTCCAAAATGCAATTTGAATAATATTACTCTGTTTAAAAGAACATGTAGTATTAACATGATTCAAATTGAAACACACTGTAAATTCATTATTTTACAATAAATTAAAATTAGATATAACGTTAGTAGTAACATACCAAATTAACAAATCACTTTACTTTAATTTTTTAATGCATGTTCACCATGGAAGTAACCTACTTACTGTGAAATTGTTTTTTGTTGCATTGTTCTATTTGTTTGGTGTGTTGCTTCTTACAGTATTGTATTATAGACCCCTTACCTTGAAATAGTTAAGAGATCTCAGAATGAAATTGTCAATTTCCTTGTATGCTATACTGTGCCATACATTGTGTGATTTGACAAGAACACATCCAATGCACTTGCTGAATTGCAATGGAATGCAATATTTCAACACAATACAACAGACTGTTTTATAATTAAGACTATGAACGTGCAGCCTATAGCCTATTAGCCAGAATGACCCACATTCACAAACCATCCAGTTAATAAAAAGAATAATATTCAAACAATTTAGGAAAAAACATAATATAGCAATATAAACTACCATCCTTGTAAACAATTGGCTACACCTGTGCCCGCTAATGAGTGCTGGGAATCCTGGGATAGCATTTTAATTATTAGTGGTATCATTGTAATTTAAATGGTAATTAGTCTTGGCAATTGTTCATATATATTGTGCTGTTAAAATAAATGATGTGGCAAGAGCATTCATATTCATAAAGCACAATCTTCCTGAGCATGTATCTTGTTGTGTTCTTTATTTAAAGTGCTTTATTTTATAAAGTGGTGACATTTTTGGTATAAAATAGTCATCAGAAAACGCATATTTATGGTACATATTTTAAATGAGGCACTTCTTGTTATATATTACAAAGTTATAATTTACAATAAAGCCAGCGTTGATTAGGGCGAATATACAATAGCACTAATGACTGAAGTAGTGACTCGCCCACCTTGACAATAACATCACATTTAACAACTCTCCTATAGAGTACAGACCATGTCTCATTCATTTACTTGACTACTGTACAGTGTAGACGGAGCAGAACGTAGTGAATTCAATACTATGGCAAACACACTATACTTCTAGCTCCAGCGTGCTCAGACAACAATATTTTTGTATCCACGCGCCTCTGCAAAGTCCGGTGACGTTTCGCAAAACGCAGCCAATCGCGCGTCGTCATATATTGGGACAATGAAAAGCTTCTGTCCAATCAATTAAAGGTTGGAGTCGGCGCCAGCCAATAGGATGAGAGCCACACCGAGAGTAATGTTAGAGAGTGGAATACTGAAGACACTGCGTATTGCTAGTGTTCCTCATACAGCCATTGCAGACCATTGAGATTCAACGATAGACCTTGGTAAGTATCTCACACACGGATTTGGAAAGTATCGGTACGGATGAAAATGACGATAACATTCATACAAATTGTAGTTATAGGTTATCTATATGTAAATGTAAAACACTGCCCAGTTTCCCAAAAATCCTTCATGGAGAAACAGCAAAAAAACAAAATTAGCTAACGCTAGCCTTTTAACGTAACATTGACAGACTGGGAATTTTAAGCAGACGCGTTATAAAGGAAGAAAATGTTTATTGTTTCTAAACTCGACAAAAACCGATGCTTTTGTTAAAAATAAATAATTTTGTATAATACTGTCGTGTTATTCTTACAATATTGAGGTAAAGTTTATGGTAGTAATTGCGAAGAAATTAAGCAATGTCGAGCGGACAACTGGGTAGCGACAATGGTAGAAGGCTAGTCATTGGCATTGCAGTGCATTGCATTGCGAGGCTGAACGCCTGTCATATGAAGACTGGCAGAAGCATGGGAATTTAAACAAATGTGAAATTATAGAAATATCGGAAAAAGAAACTGCATCTTGAATATGTATATGTTCATGGCTAGTTTTAACATATAACACCAAAAAACGACAATAAAAATTGCATAAAAAATCTGCGCTTTACTGTAATGGCTGACTGTATTCGCATAGGAAACAAGGCAGTCGAGGCAAATGGGGAGCTAGACGTAGAGGCGCAGTTAACATCAACTTTTTCTATGCGTGTTTTCTCGAGAAACCAACATATAACTATAAAATGTAATGATGGTAAAATAAAATTCAATCTTCCTTCGTACCAATAAGACAATCGTGATATTTTTCCGGTAATTCTGAAGTGTTTAAATCTTGGATTGAAAATAGGTGGTTACCGCGGTCGCTCTGCCCTCTATTGCATGCAGTGCAATGGCCGTGCATTGACACAAAGAGAAGGAGCCATATTCTCCATGTTAGTGGATGAAGACAAGCGGCCATTCCGAGCTCATAGGAACCAACTCAGTACAGCCCGCACATAGACATAGTACAGACCCAATGTATTACTATACAAGCGGGCAATGCAATAGGAATCTATCGGAGAAGATTTTTGTCAAGATCACCGGTTTTCCAAACGTGTTTATCGGGCAACGAAGCTAACTGCAGGGCGGGAGGAGACATTTGAGGGGGACTTTCTTTCATGAAGACGGCTTTCTCACAAAATGGAAGAAGAAATATTGCCGTCGTTGTTGACCTCCTTTTCCTCAACAAGAGCCTATGCGCCATTACTACTTCGGTCGAGACATTACAGGAGTTACAGTAGTAGGCTATTGAATGTTACGGTAACCGGGGGAAAATATAGCGTTTTTACCCGAATTCACAGATC
>JAODTR010000006.1:855137-875026 GCA_025399935.1 Amblyopsis rosae | reverse complement strand
TTCACAGATCACGTCGAATTTGTTAAGGAGTGAAAAGCAAATGTTAACTTTGACGGACAAACGTTTTGACATTATATGGCAGTTTTACGTGTATTTTTTACAAATAAAGAAAAACATATGTTTTTAATTTGTGTCATATTTGGGAAGTTTGCCTTTTGATACAACATTATATACAATATTAACGTTGTTTTGTGTCGTTATATTTCAGGTTTGTGGGTTTTAAGCAATTAGTCTAAGTGATATGTAATACAGATTTAACTCAGTTCTATAGGTTAAACATTTTGGGTAATCTTCAGTAATTTTTTATAGATTATTTTTGTTTAGTGGGTGAGCTCAATTATAGGCTATATCTAGTTTGTAAACTAGGCTACTATAAATAATAACTGACATTAATTCTACAATTATCTGCAATTAATTCCATTGTCTTCTTAAGACACTAATAGGGCTATGTAGGAGATGGGAATATGCCACAAATGTCGACTGGTGTCCCACGACAAACCCAAGAGCTATTATTGTAATTAACTTATTTTCCATATCCTCCAGAACGGCGCATGTTTATTCTAGCGGGCTGAGACTGTCCGAATGGACTGGCATGACAGCATAGAGGGAGGTTCATAAAATAGACAGCGGTGCGCTATAGTGAATCGCCGCCAACTTAGTATGATGTAGGCTATATATGGCAGTAGAAAACTAGTTATTGTCACCCATGGTAAATATGATATGACCAAGGAAAACACATTGATCTTGAACTAATGATTAATGAAAAAAATATAATTCTCAAATGCAATTTATTGGCTTTCATATGAGTATATTATGAACAAAATCTAAATTAAATATATTCAATTCATAGTATATTTTAATACCAGTCTTTATCTCTTGACCATGACTTCACTGCTACAATGGCAAGAGTGTAACAGTATAACATAAAAATTAATAAAAAACGAATTTGGCAACATGCATAAACACATAGCCTATAACTCAATAAAAAAAATGTCTTTGGTGTTGATATATTTGATTCTCATACATCAACTCAAAATTACGAAATGTTGACATTAATAACGGTTTTATTGTCCATACTCGTATATTGAGTTAACCATTAATTTATCATGACTAAATTATACAAAATAATAATAGTGTTTTTCTTCGAATATATTAATTTGTACTCATCAGACTTGAAACAATGTTTATTTTAGATACCGCCATCAAGATGGGGAAAGATCCAACAAAGCCAAGGGGGAAGATGTCTTCCTATGCCTATTTTGTCCAGACCTGTCGTGAAGAACACAAGAAAAAGCATCCCGATGCATCTGTCAACTTTGCAGAGTTCTCCAAGAAGTGTTCTGAGAGGTGGAAGGTGAAGCTCTACCCACTCCACCACTGTCGCCCTATTGTATTTGGTATTTTCTACATTTTTGCCCATGTATATAATGAGCGCCTATACTGATTTCTCCATCTGTTTTTATTTTATTTTGTAGACCATGTCTGCCAAGGAGAAGGGCAAGTTTGAAGATCTTGCTAAGCAGGACAAGGTGCGCTATGAGCGGGAGATGAAGAACTATGTTCCACCCAAGGGAGAGAAGAAGAAGAGGTCCAAGGACCCCAATGCCCCAAAGAGACCCCCGTGAGTCCTGCTCATAGACTCCACTTAGCATAATGCAAGGAACAGTACAGAGTACTGTGTATGCCGTTCATACAGATAAAGTTTGTCTGGGCGATGTTTAACATGTCATCAAATATTTTATTTGCCAGATCTGCCTTCTTCATCTTTTGTGCGGAGTACCGTCCCAAGATTAAAGGCGAGACCCCTGGCCTGTCCATTGGGGATGTGGCCAAGAAGCTTGGGGAGATGTGGAACAACACCGCGTCCGATGACAAGCACCCCTTTGAGGAAAAGGCCGCTAAACTGAAGAAGAAGTATGACAAGGTAAGGATATGTTGGTATTCTTCAGATGTTTTTTACCGACCATAATAATCCACCAATAACTAGATATCTTACTCTCTGACTGAGGCATTTAGTTTGAGGAAAGGTAAAAACTCAAACACAAAATGTATTTAATGTTCTCTTAACCCCTTCATTGTAGGATATTGCTGCATACCGCGCCAAGGGCAAAACAGGCAGCGCAGCCCCCGCAAAAGCCCCCGCCAAGGCAGAGAGGAAGATGGACGATGATGACGACGACGATGACGAGGAGGACGATGATGACGATGACGATGATGAGTAAAGGACCATTGACACCCATGCTTATTTCCTTGTTTTATAAAGCATTTAACCCCCTTGTACACACTTCACTTATTGAATGATCAGAAGCTAGTCTGAAAAAGTAATAATAAAAAAAAGGCTGTGTATATCAGTTGTTTTTATGATGTACAGTTTTTTTCCTTCTTTTTTGTATAGTAACACTACAGAAGTATCATATTTGTGTGTGTATTTTTCTGTCGGCCTTATTTCTCGGTGGTAGTTCCTAGACCACTATCCCACCTGGTACAGTGTAAACGGGAGGGAGGGAGGGCGGTGTTAATATATTTTACCCTAGTTAGAGGTGCACAGCATAAAAATGTTCTCGAGTTGAATCGTGTAGTGTGATTTTTATTTTCTATTTGAATTATTTTGAATGAAAATGTTATCAAAATTGACTTATCAGAGATGTTTCACTGTTCGAGTACCACTGTAATAGCAAAAATAAGAAAAATGCTTTGTTTATTGTTGGAATTTAAATAGCTTCTGATGTCAATAAACAATTTTTTATATATTTTTTTATTGTGTGCAGAATTAATGTCCTATGTCAAGTATGCTAATTAGTTTAGGCCAATATGAATTGAAGTTTTAATAAGGACCTTGGCCTTTATGAAAGATGCATGTTTTTTGCCATGGCTGAGGTATACTGCGTTCATTCACTGAGCTGCTGGTTTATGTAGAGCTTCTTTCTGTCTATTCAATCTAGGAGGATACACATTATGTGCTGGGGTGTAGGTTGAAGCTGTGAATAGTGTACAACTGCTGTATACAGCGCTGAAGGTCAATTGAACCAAAAATCCACTATAGCCTATAGCAGTTCTTCAACAGGAGGTCTGGGACCCCTAGGGGGAGGTACTGCAGGAGATCCTCCAAATTCATTGATCCCAAATGTATTGTCTTAAAATATTTTAAGTGTCATAAAATACACTTCAACATAAATACAACCTGTGCATATATATATATCTGTCAATAATGATTTGTCTTAGTGGATGACATTTATGCATGGCACTATAGGCTGCCCTACACATTATTGTTGGCCAGGCAACTAAATATTTCATACCATATGTAATACGGGGTGCCGTGTTTCTATCAGCCAAAGGGTCCTTCCCCCTTAAAATGTTGAAGACCTCTGGCCTATAGTATAGGGCCTACAACGGTCAGTGACCACTTTTCAGACTACAGTAAGAAAAATCAAAACATAGTGTATTTCTATATATTTTTTGTATATGCATGTGTATATCTATATACACAATTTGTATATATACTGTATATTTTGAGTACCTGCTATTTCATTCTGTAGTATTGTAGCCCATGTCTTATGTATACCTATATGTTATGGTACTGTTTAGCCTTGGACTAGAGACTGTATTTTGCTATCATAAACCAGAAGATAAGATACATTAGAATTACAATTTCCTGTGCTAAATAACATGTAAACGTATGTTATGGTTAGTTTTGCTTACTACATTTCTAATAAAATATAAAGATTGCATGTTTTTGACTGGAATTTGATCAAGGCAGACTGTTGTTGGCCATTACAGTCCATGTGTATTGTGATAAAAGATAAGTAGCCTATATGAAACATTCTATTATCAAATAAATAATTTACAATGGTTGTTTATACTGTAATCGAACAAGCAATGTTAGCATAGAGGAAGAAATGACTAATGGCTAAGAACAATGGAATGCCGGTCATGGTGTTGGTGGTTTTAGGATAATATATAGTAAATAGCAATCTGCACTGCCTAGTGGCTGTTTATACTTACTGTACGGTGATGTTTTGGACTGCAGCCTAATCCAAGCTGCCTAGGACATATTACATACAATTACTGGTCTCAGAGCAACATCTAGTGGAATGATTACTGCAACTGCACAGGGGTAAGGACACTACAAAAGTCAGGTTTTTGAAGGGAAAACATCTTTATCAAACAAACTTCTGTTTAATTTGGTAGGCTTGTATTTAATATGAAAGTCAGATTTGACATTTAAATGTTTTAAAATTGTACTGCTATTATACTGCTATTTGTTACTTAACATATCTCAGACATTAGGTTGATGACGCTGCAAATACACAGCTGGCACAGCTAGATTATACATTTAGTAGAAAAACACTTAAATTCTGGCATAGTCAGTATATGATTTTAAATGCTAATATTGCAACACCTTCGCATTTGGGGGCTTTTCTGAACCCTCCAACTTGTTATTAATTTCACTAATGGTCAGTTTTATATACATTTACACAAAAAGGACCTGAATGATATATTCATGTTAACCAAGCTCTGAAAATATAAAATATTGGCCAAAATCTCACTTTTGGCTGAAAGATTGCAGTCCATAAATGCACATTATTTGTGATATATGAAGTCCAGTGAAAATACATGATCTATAAATGTTTTTATTTGACAGCTGCTCTATTGGTTTATATATTTATAGAATCGATGCACATGCCCTTATTGTTAATTCAAAGAACCTCCATGTTATTTAATTGTAAGCCTATATCTATCCCATACAGTACATTTGAAACTGCTTATGTAATTGTTCATTCATTGTTTGTCCACTTAATCTATGTTAACTAAGGGTATACATATAGATAAGTCTTATATACGACCCAAGTCTATGGTCTAGTCTAATATTGTGCAGATATTGTACAACACTGCCTATATACAGTGTACATGGGGGCATGTATACCTGTGCACAGTACACACATGTAATGTGTGTATACTGTGTGTGTACTTAATTTCCCACTAAGCCACTGGATCGTATCTGATTAGGTTGTGCATTCTAACACTATGTCTCAAGTTATATTTGTGTTTATTTGTCAAATGGATAGTAATATCAACAGGCATTATCTAAAATCTTGTTATTAAGTCTGTGTGTCTGTGGGACGGTGGGGGGGTATCCTTTTTTGTAATAGAAAGTGTTTGTGTGCATAATAAATGTGGATGCATTTCATGTAGTGTTGACTGTGACATCCCATCTTGCATTGATAAAATGATGACATTGCTAATATGCTAAATGCTATCTTAAAAAAGGGAATCTACATATATGCTCATTTAAACACAAGCCTTTGTGTGAGCCACGGATAACCCCACTGTGGTACCTTCTCTGAGGCATCTGTGGTCTTCTTGGTGGCTATTCTGCTGTATCGTCCCATAGGAGTGCCCTAGAGAGAGGCATGCAAAGCTTACTTCAGGCTAATGGGAGCTGCAGCTTATTATCGTTCCCGCATAATGTAACGTTGCTAAGACTTCATGGTAGGCAGGAAGTGGCTTACCCTCCTCTCAAAGCCCGCATTTCGCAGGCAGCCATGTTTACATCCTCCTGCAGGTGGCCTGCAATGTCCCTCAGGGTGCAGTCACAGGTCTTGTCTTGGCTCTGGGCTGGCTTGTTTGAGACAGATGGGATCTGGTCATCTAGACACCTCTTATAGTGAAGTGGAACGTGTCCTTTACTTTCCCCCTCCTCACAACCAGGGACCTGGTCCCTCAGTCATGCAATACTAATGGTAAACACTTTGCCCTCAACAGAGATGGTTCTGAACCAGCTTATGTAAATATTAGCCTACACCATGTACATACTCCAAACAGATATCCTACATAAGCAAGGGATACATCAAACATTGACTTTTACATTTATGACAATTGCCAGAGACATTTACCCAAAGCGACTTACATTTACGTAACACAGGCTTAGTTTGTGTATGTGTGTGTGCGTGCGTGTGTGTGTGTGTGTGTGTGTGAGTCACGGCTCAAATGGATCTTTCAAATAAAATACATAAAAATATACAGCATTTTATTTTACGAGTCGTTTTAACAATAGCTGTTGTCTTAGCTGTTATTAACCATATTATCTGACAGGTGGTGCTATTGTCAAGAAAATGCTTACCTGAGTTACTTTTACTTATTTATTTGAACTAAACTAGAATAACCAACACCTAACCAACACCGGTTATAAAAGCTTTACTTTGTGTTTTATGTGTTGCACAGCACCTTGTAATAGTTGTAAAGCTATCATTATTAGCCCGCTGTCATCATTCATTCAACCAATATATCAACCAAAATATTTATTTTGCTTATTTATCATAATGGTTATTTTCCCCTTTTCTTGAGATGGCACGTGGTAAATATCAGTCTCAAATTACACAGGTGCACATATAATTCACAAGGCTTCAGTTTAGAATGTGGTTTCCTTGTTGTGTACTGTTAATGTATGTGTGAGACACAGCATCAAAATAATAACACACGTGTTAACCACATATGCACAGATTGCATATAGGCATGAGAATGTGTGTGTGTGTGAGCATGATTACATAGAGATGTTGAGAACACATGCACAGGTTGTGCTAATGTTGTGTTCTTGAGATGTGGACTTGTCATGTTCACATAGCTGTGTGCTATGACTCATTCTGCATGATGTTGACTGCAGCCACCGGCCTCCAAACACACGCCCTATCATCCACAGTATTAAGAGCAATGTTAACGCTGACATGGCGATACCTGTCCTGATCAGTCCACTCTGATAATAGGAATATTTCCAATATTAGTCAAACTGATTTCAGAGGCAGACATGGAAATGTACCAGATGTCCATCACTGGGTTAATGGATGAAAACAAATTCATCATCTATTAATGTTTTTTTGGCCTTTTCCTGCATGCGTGTGTGTGTGTGCAGTACATGTGACCAAAGACTCCTCCTTGAAGGGAATAGAGCAATGTGATCATGTATAGTATACATATAAATGTGCTTATTGGTATAATAATGTATTCACAGTAGTCTGTAAAGGTGCATTATGTGCGTGCAAGCATCCACAATAAAATCAAAAGGATTTTAAAATGTAAAATTAAAAGGAAAACCGTGCAAACCGTTTCATAAAAACCGGATTTGTGATTATCTCAGAGCTGTTGTCTTAAGCTTGCCATGTATAGCATGGAATGGAATAAAGTGATAACAAAAGGAAAATTGTAATGTTTCCTCTGTTCTACAATTACAATGTGTGAGTAGGATAAGATAAGGATAAGTTGTGCTGGCAGCACTCACACACATGTACTCACATACACACACATTAGAAGATTGTTGTTGTTTCCCAAATCCCTCATAATGGCTTGTCACCTTACTAGGCCACTAAACACAGCTACATGAGAAGCATGAACTGCTGAGTTCACAGTGAGTATATAGATGATTATGCCTGAGTTTAGCCTGGTGTAATCCCAGAGATGATTTTACACTCAGTTTCTTGTTGAATGAGGTTAGGACTTAGTCACTAGTGTTTATATCCATATATATATCCATATATATATATGTATGTATACATACTCATACAGTATATACAGTGTATATATCTATATATCATTTTCACATGCACGCGCACACACACACACACACACACATACACACACAAACACGCACACACACACACACACACACACACACAAGCCTCACTGTAGATGACTCAACATGACATCTTGAGTCAAATACTAATCACCCTTGCGGGTGAAAAACAATGGCTTTGTGAGCTACAGTGGCCAGCACAACAACATGTAATCCACCTATTTGCCTGGCTGTTTGTCACCTGCTCCTCGAATTACATAATGGAGGCAGTGAAGAGACCAAGTATACGATACAGCTCTCCACCTTTAGACGCAGAGACAATAACATTTTACAGCATTGAAGAAGACCAAACATTTGAATTTAATGCATCTGTGGTGACCCACTTACCTCTACTTAAAGAACCCTTCATATACTGACAACACTTTGATGTGTTTGTCTTCTCATATGTTTAGATATGTTTTACTATCATTTCATCAAGCTGCCTTTAATGGATAATCACTGAAACATTTGATAACCCTATGCATTTTACATCTGGTTTGTATGGTTTCTTCAAAGTACAAAATGAAAATGCAAGCAAGCAAGCCCCATCTCTGCAATTTGCTCCACACTAGTTTGCTAAGTCTAAACAGTTTAACACCCCAACACAGATCTGAACCACGGACCAATCCGTGCCTCTGCTCTGAAACAAACTGGTTCTGACCGGTTGACTGACTTTGTTTTACTGAAAAAATCCCTGCTAAACATTTGTTGTTCGGATTTGATGAAGGTGGTCCAATCACCTGTCAAATATTTGATTGACACCTTGGCAACACCTCTGTCACAAACGACCTGGGACGGCTAATGACATACAGTAGCCCTGCATACCATAGACACACAGTCAAATAGAGATTTGTTTTGAACCTCCGGGACCACCAGGGACCCTCATGGACCACCAGGGCTGGTCTAATATCAGAGACGGCAGTCTGAAATGATAGCCCTGTGTGGAGCAGCACAAACCCCGGCATTAAGACTCTGTGTAACGCAGCGCTGAGGCGATGAGGCGCTAAGCGCTAAGTGCTAGCCCTGGCCTTGTCCCACCGCTCTATCCACTCACTGAAGAGTGTGGAAGAGAGAAGCTATGTGTGTGTGTGTGTGTGCGTGTGTGCGTGTGTCCATGCCCTTCCCTGGCACAGCATGCACACGTGTCTTCTCCGCACGCTTTGATAGAAATGATTGTGACCTTGTAGGCTATACCTGGACAGGATGAATACACCTGTTCCCTATGGTGGCCCAGTGGATAGCACTGTGGCCTCACAGCAAGAAGGTCCCGGGTTTGAACCCCGGTCATCCCAGCCTTTCTGTGTGGTGTTTCCAAATGTGGGTTTTCTCCAGGTGCTCCGGTTTCCCCCACTAAAAACATGTTAGGTTCATTTTCCGGTCAGTGCCATGTGACCAGTGACACTGGCCTCTACCTGGAGATGGTCCCCGGGCGCTGCACAGCGGCTGCGGACTGCTCCCTTGAAGGAGGATGAATTTCGCTGTATGTATGTGACAATAAAAGCACCTTTACACACGTCACTAGTGGAGGAGTGGATGGATGAATCCACCAACAGTGTTAACTGTGTGTGTGCGGTGTCCACACACGTCACTCAATAACTACGGTCACGTCACGACTGTAGACCTCCAACTCCGCAGTCTGTTCTGCCAGTATGTGTGACGTCATGATAATATGGCGTCTTCCCGCTGTTCAGTTAGACTCAGTATTCAGAATGGTCTGTACCTGCCTGATATGTGTGCCTCTGGCATTGGAAGGCAGGTAGATCCTGTTAACATTCAATAAACACCTCCCAATCTAAGAGAAACATGGCTAGCTTGATTTCATTATTAGTATTGTAATCTCTGCACCCCACCAGCTTTAGCCAGGTATAGGTTATGTGTAAAAGTGCAACTACATTCTATCTGAATGCACCAACGTGGACACATGCACACACACATGAGCACTCGTGCACAGCATGCACATACACACTCATGCATTGCATGTAATTTTGACCTAACTCCCATTTGCTAACCACAACGCTCTTGTGGCAATCAGCGGGCGGGCTAGCACTTTGAGAGCTAAGACGTTAGGCAAGTGGGCAATGCACTCACGGACGCACTCTCAACCATAAAAGGGGAAGAGATGTAGGGAAAGATAAGAAGGCGAACAGTAAGCTCATGTTATTTTAATAGCCGTGAGAGTGCCCTGAGTGTGCTAACAGAGCCATTATCTACACACACACACACACACACACACACACATACACACACCACACACACGCATACACACACATACACGCACACGCACACATACACAGGGATTTGCAAAAATCCATCTCAATGTATTTTAAGATAAAATACCAAATACCAGATTTGTAAGTGTATCAAAATAAACTATAAAATACAGCAGCCACACAATGTATCACAATTAACTACTGCATTTCTGTGTTTAAATATATTACAAATACTTCTCTAATGGAGCATGAAATCACCTATCAATCTGCCTTTTTGATCTAGCATTATGGTATAGTAAGACATTCTGGAGAAAGCTTGTTGATATTTGAGCTTGATCAAGACAAAAACATATGGATGCTCGCAGAAGCTCCGCCCCACACATTGAAACACATTGTGAATTATATTGCTGTTGTGCGGTCTGCACCATTTTGTTTGTGTTACTACACACACACACACACACACAGCTATACTGTATTGTAGGTTAAATGACTCTAGTCTTTGACAGATATGAAACAGGCTGTTTGATACTATCATTGTCTTGTGGCATTATTATTATTACATTTTACAGTAATCTTGTCATGTGTCAAGTTGGGGAGTACAACTTGCTCAAGGATGCTTACAGGTAGCCAGGCCTGGCTTGTTGGGAATAAAACCAACAACCTAGGCTTGGTTCTTACAGCTAAAAAACAAACAAACAACAAACCGTAAAAGACCAAGTCAGCTGTGTGTGTGCTGCGAACATACCACAAGCACCTATAGACATTTGCACAGACACAGACAGAAAGTATCATTCTCTCCTAGCGCTGCTTAACAGATAAACCACCAACTGCACATGACAGCTATTCATACAGTCACATTATGTACCCAGAGAGCATTGCTACATTTCCCAAACACGCCCATATGAATGTGAACCTGTCTTCAGTGAAAGTACCACTGTTTATTCTAGGACAGGTGGCCAGGTTAAACCCCCCCCAACTCCCCACCCATCCATCCTAAGAAGTGAAATAACTATTCCACTCTGCATAAGCTCAGGCTTAGCCCCTCTCCCGATCTAAATCAGACCTATGCTATCACTGTGGTGGGGGTCTTGATCCTGGTGATTAAGACAACTATATGTGGATTGGTGGCATCTCAGCTGAGATGTCAATCAAACTGCAGGT
The DNA here is from genome assembly GCA_025399935.1 of Amblyopsis rosae. Lineage (NCBI taxonomy): Eukaryota > Metazoa > Chordata > Actinopteri > Percopsiformes > Amblyopsidae > Amblyopsis > Amblyopsis rosae. The sequence goes on along the minus strand of JAODTR010000006.1, from coordinate 864,052 downwards.
TCTGATTTGGCATACATCTCAAGCTTCCTAAGAATGGCTTAAAACAGACCAGACACACGCATTAGTTTAAACCACATGAACAACTCTCTATCAAGGAAAGATGACCTCATATGCTGGCCATGCGATGTAGTGTAGCAGCTGAAATAAAAAAGTAATTTACAAATATGACATGGTAATGTCATGGCTCTCTAGAGGGATTCCAGCTGGATGTTCCCTGCAGTTAAGGTGTAAATATGTGGGAGTGTTGTGTTGTGCTTGTGTCACAGCAAGCAACCTTTTACCCCTCAGTCAGAGCTCAAGGTCCGTTTGATGTTCTCAGAATAGCATATGACACACAGTTAAGGTGAATTATCTGTAGGAAATATGGGACTGCGTGTAATGGGCAACCTGCCAAACCCATAAACAGGTGATTGTTTATGCATAAATAATTTAAGTATATTGTATAGCCTGTGATTTGGGGGTAAAAAAACATTTCTTAATCTGTCTGACATATACTATCTGTCATTGGTGTCTGGGGCTACTTCTAAATTTCTAATAATAAAAATAATGATTAGTTATTATTTCTAATTATTTAACAAGTAAAAACTGTTACGAATTAATTTACTTAATTAATTACCTTAGAGCTTGACATATAACGAAATATGACCATGTTCAATAATAATAACCTAATCACAATATACTCCAACGTGTATACTCAATGAAATAGGATTTAATCAATTTAATTAAATCCTTGAACAAGTGGAGGACGTGCACCCATCCCCAAACTCACAGTTATTGAGGTAACAGATACATTTGTGGATAACTGTTTGGGTACTGTGTTAGATAATAGGCTGTGCTTTCAGGTTAATGCAGATATTATTTTTAAGAAGGCAAAACATCTTTAATTCTTGAGAAAAATTATTTATTTGAATTAATGTGTGTACCACAATGATGACTCTGCAGTACTGTTGTATGTGTGTGTGTTCTGTCTGCTGTGTTGTCTTTCATCTAGTATTTAGGATATCTTGCATGTGTTTTTCGCCTATATTATAGTATAGTCAATTGGATTCTTGTCATTTATCGGTTTTCAGATGGTCTGGTCTGTTTGAAGCTTATACAGTATGACGCGGGGGTCAAGTTGTGTTTGTTTGTGTCTAATGTCAGGTCACAACACATACACATATCTCTGTCTCTATCTCATATACTGTTTTTATATCTCATCTCTACATAGCATGGCCAGAGCACACTTGTTTGGTGTCTATGTGCGATGTGCGTGGGAAAGTCACATCAAGTGGCAAACAGGTAGTGACACCTCACTTGAAACAGTGGCTGGTTCACCTGTGAGGACAGGCAAGTAAGCTGTGAACAAATTACCTTTACATTCTTGCTTTTATCCAAAAGCACTAACAAAAGGACATTTGCCAATGGATGAATGGGCTTGCATGTGTGCGTATGTGTGTATCTTCGTGAAAGGACCTGAATTTGTGTTGAATGTAGTCGTCAGATTTAAACAGCGGAGGTTAGAGCTCACACAGGGACGACAAGCCAGCACCGAGTGTGTGTCCACTAGCGTGCACGTGTGAGTGCGTGTGTGGGTGTGTGCATTTGTGTGTGGACCAGCGTTTTATTTCCTGTTTCCGTCCAAATATGTCCTCAAGTGTACATTTTGTCTGGTATTTCCTGACTTGTGTGCGTGTGTGTGTGTGTGTGTGTGCGCGCGTGCGTGTGTAAGTGTGTGTGTGTATTGTGTGCACACAAGCCTGTGTGGCCTGAATGTGTCCCCACTTTGCATTTGGCAGTGTTTGTTACAGTGTAAAATGAAGCCTGAGGTCACCTTTATAATCCATGTTGCCCCTGTTTAAGGTCTGCTGATCAAATATAAATGTGTGTCCCAAAGACAATATAACCCTGTAACCCTCTCAGCAGCCAGGGCATTCCCTCCACTAAATATTCATACTGTCAGTGTACAGAAACATACACATAACAGACAAACAAACTGACAAGTATTTATGTGTTTACAAGTCACAAGATGATCAGGGAAAGGTTAACCATTTAATAAATTCAGTAAATTTATAATATTCCAAATGAAATATTGGGAAAAAGAAATCCTTTCTTTCTATATAAGTATCATCTCTTAGCGATTTAACATGTGTAATAACTATGTTATAGGCTATAGCCAGGATAACTGTAGATATAATTATTAAAACATAATTAATTTGTTTACTGGTTTAGATCCTGGTGTGTGTGTGTGTGTGTGTGTTTGTTTGTGTATGTATACATACTATATATATGTACGTGCTTTTATCAGAGGAGATCTAATTTATACTCTTTGAATGTTATTTTTTACTTAGACAATGGTCATTTATATCACACAGGATAGTGTGTGTGTGTAGGAGCAAATAGCCAAAATACATGTAAAGTCTACATTTATCGACTGAAGGACTGAAAGAAATATTGACTCAAAACACTCAAATCTACCAAAATAAATAACTTCACACTTGTTCTCTCTGTGTATGTGTGTGTGTGTGTGTGTGTGTGCGTGCGTCTGTGTGGAGAGATGGAGGAGAGATTAGGAAGGTAATCCTGTAGATTTCATATGACTCATATGACTCCCGATGTCATATGTTTTACCCATCAGACCCTCCACCAGTACACACACACACACACGCACACAGAAAAAGACCATAACGAGGACAGGATATAGGATATTACATTATGACATGCAAGCCATTCTATATGGGCCATAGATAATATTTAAGTAGCGTTTACTTCTGAAATTGTAATATCAGTCATATTTACACATTCATTCTATCATTCTTATTTCACAATGTGCGCATGCACAAATACACCTACATCTGGGCATTGTATTGGCCTATTGGACAGTCAGTGAGGGTAATTGATTGATTTTATTGAGTTGTTACAAAAGGATTTAAGGGTGAGAATCCCATAACTCCAATCTTAACCATGGACCAACAATCACCTCTGACACTGACATATAAACCAATACCATAATTATACATATAATATTCACTAACTTAACACTAATATTGTATTCATCTATTCTATTTATATTATTGTAGTCTAGCCTATTGATGTATTAGGCGAGAGGTCTCCAACAGGGATTCCGGGACCCCTAGGAGGTCCTCAGAGGTACTGCATGGGGTCCTCCAAATAATTTGATGCCAAACGTATTAATTAAAGTCCACAATTTAAAATCTCGGAAAATATACATGATACAACCTGTGCTATAAGTATAAATCTGTCAATAATTAGTTTAATGGATTAGTTAGTGACCTTATTAATGGAACTGTCTATAGGCCACCCTACAGATTACTGTTGGCCCGGCAACTAACTATTTTACACCATGTGAAAACGTTGAAGACCTCTATTAGGCTATAGCTAATAATGATGGAGACTATTTTTAAACATTAAGACGGCTAGTAGGCTATGGCAGATAGCCTACACAATGGGACATAATGTAGCCATAATCTTGTGTTGGACTTGTGCGTGTAAATATCAAGAAATAGAGAATTACATTATCTAAAATTGAATTACAGTTCTGGTAGGCTACTATAAGAATGTAATTGATTATAGGAAGGAACCCCCACTTCCCGTGTGTATGCGTGTGAATTCATTCCCATGAAGATTCCCCTCCCTGGCCCGTTTGCACAGAGGCGTGTGCAGTCGTGTTGCTTTATCCCTCTATCCTACACGGTCTCCCCCACCGTCACTTCACTGCTGTTGCTGGCCCCGTGAGTCCAATGCCGCCATGTTCTGAGGCAGGATGACAGCTCAGCGGCTCAGAGAAGGACAGGGGCTTTAATCGGAAAATTAACTCCGGTTTCCAACGATCGGACGACTGAAGCCTGGCTACAACCAAAACGGCGGAGGTGTTCACGATCAAAAGAGTCCTAGCGAAAATAAACAGCAACCTTGGGGATTTGTAAAGATCAACGTCCGGATATCCGAGCCAATAGTTTTATGGCGTAACCAACCGTATTTTGTAAGGGATATCATATTTTTATATTTGGACTGGAGGCCATTCGGTTCACTGTCAATCGGCCGAGTAGCCTACAGTAGGCTAAATATTATATTTTTAAAGACTGATTCGTAAGATCAACGAAATTATTGAGCAATAGGGATCATACCACCCTACCTCTGCATTTACTGGAAAGGGCAATAACAAGTCATCGTGAATATCTGTGTTTTAGTATCGCCAACCTACAACTCTATAGGGAGAACGAGGCAAACGGGAAATAATCGTTTTCTTTTCCTGTGAGAACGACGCTGAGGTCGGACTACCTTCATTATGACGGGCACTACCCCAGCGGATATGGTAAGAACATTAACCAGTGTGTTTCACTTGGTACTACGGTACCGGTACGGTAACATCTAAAGCAGACTCAGTACGGTACGGTAGCTGCTTCACCGTCATATTTTTTTACACAGAACCAAGTTCCGTTTTAGGGCCACACGTTTGGCTACCGTGTTTTAAATTCTAATGTGAATATGCAGCATATAGTCCAATACAAAACCGTCGGTATAACACATTTGTAGACTACAGTTAGACTGCGTTAGACTGCGTGTTGGAGCTCTAATGTAAACAGTTAACAACGGTATGTGAGGCTATGGCGTGGTATAATCTATGTCCTCGTCTCATTCTCCAGGAGATAACCCCCAGCTGTGTCCCTTACGTCGGGTATATGCCTAAAGACGAACAGGTCCCATGTGAGCCTGGTGAATAATGGCGTGCTGTGGCAGGTCGGAGAGACCAGCTGGCTGGTCCCAAGACACCCTTTAAGTAGATTTAGGCTATATCAGATCACACATTTCATGCAGTCCTGGAATTATAGACTTGAATAAGGAATTCCCATGGTCGGACTATTACGTGCGGCAGATAACTGAATCGTAAATTAAAAGAAAGCCCTAGACAGCGTTAAGAAGGTCATAGGCTACAGTAGCCTACTGTATGTGTTTCCCTGTCTGCGTGGAGTCTGCGTGGAGCTGTGGAAGTGTTTACGATTCAGCAATAGGCTAAAGATGGTCAATTACGGTTAGCATTTACGAATGCTAAAAATCTGCCTGCAAATGGAGACGGTACGGTAGCTCGTTTGTTTAAGGCGATTCTAAAACTGTATGCGATCATAACAACACAGTCATGAATTAGCACATGGTTTGAATAAACTTTGAGCTGTTGTCAATGTCAGACGCGTAAATTCCAGTAAAGCCGCCTACATGGGAATATTCCACAGACATCATGGAACACAACACCCCTTCCCCCCCAGCAAAAAAAGGTGCCCCGTCAAAATATTTACAAGGGCAATTTCCCTGCAGAGTTGGTCTTGATGTCCATGAAACCAGCTCATTGTGTGTCTTGGTAGGCACTGGGAATTATGATATACGTCTCACTGCCCATCCCTATATGTCCGGCAGTGGAGCTCCAACCAAGGGCATGTTTCTGCCTCTCGCCTTTCCTTCCTGCTTCTGGTTTCCCCTCCTCCCCCCATCACACCGTGATGTTATACAGCAGGGTTAGTGTGGGTGGGAGAGGAGGGCATTAGTGCCACACACTGTAGGGGGTGGTGGCTAGATCCCCAACCTTTTGACCTGTAGAACCACGAAAGATGTGCGCTCACAGGTGTGTGTGACCCTAGAGAAGAGAGACAAAGAGGAGGGAAAATCACTTCCCTCTCTAGGGGCCCCGGGCCCTTAAAAGTGCTGACAGTGGCAAAACCGGAAACCACGGCAACGTGGAGGACGCCCAGCTCTCCTCTCTGCGTTTGCCAGAGTGCGAGAATGCACTTATGAGAACGACCAGAGTGTGTTTAGAGAGAGAGAGAGAGAGAGAGAGAGAGAGAGAGAGAGAGAGAGAGAGAGAGAGAGACCAGGAGCTGCTGAGGAATAAAGCATCTCTGTTCAGATAAGCCCTGGTGGATTCATTCACTGCAGGAAACAGAGTCACACGCAGTCCAGCGTGGACCAGCCACCTCCATACACACAGAGAGAGGAATGATCTGTGGAGAACAACGCTTCATAGTACTGTCTGGCGTAACAGCTGGGTTTAGTTTAAGACTACGTACAGCAATGCAGTTTACTCTGTGTTATTACAGTAAAAGGTTATGCATCTATCTACACAACAGCGTTTAAAGGTTGCTCTATACGATAGGATTTTAAACATTAGCAACATCACACTCCCTTTGTGTTGGAATCCGAACTCCTCAACAGCATTTTTGGTTTGCCTGTTAGACAGGATGTGGATTTAAGATAGTTTGGTGCATGCAGCCTAATTTATGTTCCGCAGTGTTAATTAATAAACCAAGCAGAGCCCGCAGCACAAACACAGATTGATAGTCCACCATTATAGTTGTGTATTCTCATATGGGTTAAAAACGTAAAATGCAGGGCTGGAATACGACGATGCCTCATACGGCAATATAAGGATGGCGTTTTTAAAAGTCTGCACTGGAACTGGAACTGGAACCGTTTTTCAAAACGGCCCGGAAATGCTGGTGTCAAATGGATGCAAGGCCAAAATGCAACTCAGTAAAACTACATCATCATTGTTGTGAGGAGGCTAGCTCTGAAATCCTATACTCCACCTTTAAGCCCTATCCTCACAACCTTCTCCATAGCTAAAATTTTTTGAAATAACATCCATTAGATGACAACCTGCTCTGAAATTATTTTGCTGAGATTACAAGATGATCGTATTAGCTTTCACACAGCCATCTTGCTGGTGTACTAATCAGGGTGGGTTAGAGAGATGACGTTGAAGTCTAGGGTGTTGTGAAATGGTGAGGCGATCAAAACTATTGTAGCAACGCTGATTGGTTCAGCACCATCCAATAGTTTCAAAATTAACCAGAGGTCTACGCCAAGTAAGATATGACTGCACCAGGCTACCTCTATTCATTATGGGTCCGGCAAATCTAACTTGCTTGTCAATCACACGTGTGCAATAAGTTTGTCAATGAGATTTGTAATGGCAGACCAACGGGCTCCAGAGGGAGGGAGGGAGCAAAGGACTATGATGAGAGTGTTTGGGTTGTTGAATTACTAAATCGTTCTCTTTTATTATTTTTCAGCTAACTCTTGTTCAATAAATTCCTACCTACAGCAAATTTAGGTGGGAGAGCACTGTGTGTGTGTGTGTTACAAAGTTCTAGGGTTGCACAATGAATTGTTTTATGGATATTAGTTGCAATCTGTTAATGGCAAAAGTCTCAATTAACTTGCTTAGAATGCATAAAGGCTATATGCCACGGTGCTTACAGACATACTGTGGCCTTTAGTGCTAATACGGCCTAATGTTATTCTGTAACCAATAACTGGAGTGTCCACTGAAAGAACCTTTTTGTCCAATTATGTTGTTATTTATTTATGAGGAGGTACACATCTCTTGGTGTGTTTTAGTTGTGCATCTAGGCAGTTATCACTACATAGGCCTAATGTCTTAGTATAAGAATGAATTAATTGGTCATTATTGCAATAATTAGAAATAAAAGTGCAGCCTCATCCATGGTTGAGATTAGCGTATGTAGGCACTATAACAAGTCACATTTGTATTTTATTGTATGAGACAAACACTCTGAAAGGCATATAATGTGCAATATGCAACACAGGCACGTTTCAAGTGGGTGGTGTTGAAATGGCATAATCTTTTCTGTGGTGAATAAGTGTTAATCTGTGTGGGAGGTAACAGCCCCCACTCAACAGGCTTACTTTACCAGGCTGGGAGGTAAATTTGTAGTATAAAATGGGAACTCTAGTGATATGTGAGATTGTTTTGATTGGCATTTTGAGGAGCACATTGATTGATTTAACTCTCATCTCACTGTACTAGATATACGACATGCTAGATACAAGACATGCTGACTTCAAGTAAACTACTAGCCAGCTAAAAATACCTAAATGGCTACTGGAACCATGCCCTTGACGCAGGAGGTTTACTTTAATGTAGAATGTACCCAATGCTACTACATTCTGAGTAATAAAAGCATGCAAATGTTCCATAAGGTAACCCTCAACCAGCGACCAAGAGTAACACACACACAAACACACCCCGCACAAAGAGCTGAAAGGTCAGGTCAGAGGTCGGGGGTGCACGATGACCGGTTGCTGTGGTCACAGCCCACCCCGAGTGACTTCCCAGTCAGGGGCCGCTCAACCTATTATTATATTGGCTAGTTTGAGGCTAGACAGACACACGTATGTATAATGTTTCCTTGGCCACAGGCCTGCTGGGATGAACAGAGAGATAGGCAGACTTGAGATAAATACAAAAGACTTACCTTAGTGTTAACACTGAGGTTGTGTAGTAGATTATTCCCACTCAGCTGTGACTAATACACAACAACAAAAGTGTTTTTATACTGTTCATACAATAGTATTAAAGGTCTTATATTTTAACATTGATATAGCAGCCAATGACTATTTGCTATGTAAAGATACAGTAAACAACATTTTTGTAATCCTGCATCCTGGGAAGAGAATGTTACGGTTGAATTGTAATCAGAGTTTCTCTGTTCTTTGTTTTCTTAGCCGGTCTGACCTTGTGTGCTTGTGTGCGTGGCCCATAGAGCATTTGTTTTGGTCTGTGACGCTGTTCTAGTAGCAAATAAATCATACATAAACATAATGCAAAAAGTAAGGACATTTGTTTGGTAGATTATTTCTATGTTGTATCAATGCGTCTTGGCAGTAACTCTTATGCCATTGGATAGCCTGATTATTTCCCTTTTAAATGGTGCCACATATGTGAGGAACATGGGTTTGTGGGATGAGCAGCAGAGCTGAATATGTCGGTTGCGCCCATTAAATATTTGCCAAATCTTCTCTGACAACGACAAACAGCTTTTCTTTGCTGTTGACTCTTGTTTGGTGTTGTTTGGTGGATTGGTTGATTTCAGTCTGAAGAAACAGACATATAGGCAATA
>JAODTR010000006.1:839821-853846 GCA_025399935.1 Amblyopsis rosae | reverse complement strand
GAGGTTTGGGGTCCCCTGCTGAAGCTGCTGCCCCCGCGACCCGACTCTGGATAAGCGGATGACGATGGATGGATGGATGGAAGAAGAGCATGCTCTCTTAGAACCTCCTGTGAAAGCTGTTACTAAAAAGATTTTGCATGTCTTAATATAATTTGCACGCCTCACAAAAACAGACCTAACCAAATTACTCAACATCATTATGCCCTAGGTGTAGGTGCTTTGTTCTTTATTCGATCTGAGGGCATTTATTTTGTAGGTGGCCAACATCAGCTTTTTATTTAAACGTTTTCATGTAGCTTACAGTACTCCCTCCCAATTAGTTTTTTCACAACTTAGGTTATTACAAATGCAACACTGGCCAAGATCATATCACATATCACATAAAACTATATGTTTAGTAAGTAAAGCAACTCATTGTTAAAAGTTGTATCATTAGCCTAGACTAGATCATGACAATGTAGTATAGACATTCAACTGTGTGTGTGCTTATACATGGTATTACAGCTGTATGTGTGGAACATGTTTTCTCATACAAGTTTGCTTTTCAGTTTGCTAGTAGTGCTGCTGGTGAATGCATGTCTAATGTTGCACCAGCAGCACCCTATGGAAAGCATACATACATTTCACATTCATATCCTTGATTTACATTAACATATCATGCCATTGTACCAACAACGTGGACACATATTATGACTTAATGTAACACTCATGACACACAGAACCTGTCATCGGATCAATACAATTCCAATATTTTGCCCATAAACATTGGAATACAATTAGGATATTAAGACCTCTGTCCTGCCATAGAGTGCTGGAATAATGACAAATTGATACCTGTCCTCATTGCATGATCACCTGCCTTGTTATTATTTAGTTGAATGGACAATTACAGTATTGTGTACTGTCGCATTTCTGTCCTCTCGGGTATGTGAACAATCAAATATGCATGGATGCCCAATGAGCATTAGCATTTTGATAGAAAAAGGTGGGCTCAAGCTGAGCATTCAGGTGGAATCAAACAGGAACATAAAAGTCAAGTCAAAGTCAAAGAATGGGCTTAGATTGAAGTAATACACTGTATCAGTTTCAGAAACAAGCGTTTCATTTAGTGAGAAACACATTTTTAAAAGGCATACTATTCATGTAATAACTTTTGATGCAAAGTAGACTACACTTTCCTAATGACTTACAAACATAATGTATAGGACTGGTATTGTCATGGTCATAGAATACTTTCACTTTTATTTTCACTTTAAGTATCTTCGTTTCTGCATTGCTGTATGTGACAGCTCCCAAGATACACCTGCTGGAGGTGCTGGGTGGAATCACTGGGTGGCTTGATAGCATTCCCAATCAAATTTGCCAGTGCAAAGATCTCTATCCACAACTACTCCTGCGCCGCACCATGTGTGCATTAGTTCTATGTTGGTAGGCCCTATTTTATTTATCACTTATTTTTATCTTTAAATTGTTGCCATGTCTCCCTTGAAGATATTTGTGTATTTATGGCCATTTAGTTGTTTTAGTTATTGTCTGTAAGGTCATGAGACAGTAGAACCAATCTCTTGGTAGACCTATTCACAACCAAGTTTATTGTGCAAACACATACAGTAAGCACGATAAAAAACATCTACATAATATTGACCTACATAATACTTTTTTAGTAATCTAAAATAAACTCGGGAAATTAATATATCGTACATAGGCCTACTAATGTATTGGTTATATACAGCCGCAATGATCTCTTATTTACGCTGTAGGTCTTGGGCTGTTTTTCATGCGGAACCCTTTGTATTTTTGTCTAGTTTCTCTCTCACTGTTTTAACAGGTGCACGAGTACTGCCTTGCATTGTAGCCTACTGTATGCAATTTGTTGCGTGTTTACACTGAAAGCAATCAGATCTGTGCAAACAGCTACTAATCAAATACTGCATGGCGTCAGTAACTTGCGCTCCACTCCGGATACTGTGCATCCACGGTTACCGTCAGAACAGCGTCTGTTTCCGCGAGAAAACTGGAGCGCTTAGAAAGCTCTTGAAGAAGCAAGTTGACCTAGTGTACATAAATGCACCCCACGTGGTACGAGAGGTCACCGACGGTGAGTTATATAACAACTCACACGAGACACAACAAGTTAACCATTATGACGACGATCATGACATTCCACATGGGGGCAGTAGAGTGTCAATAATGCAGTACGGACATGCTCACACACGGATATACACAGCAAACGTCCTACCGTTGTGAAAAATCTAGCAAATCAATATTTGGTGTCACCAACATTTGCCTTCAAAATGGAGGTACAGGTACATTTGTACAGTCATTTTACAGAATTTAGCAGGTGGGTTGCCAAGCCGTTATTCTATGGTCTACAATAATCTACAATGTTTCGAACTGACCTAAGCCAATTCATGTTAAATTGCAGCAAGGCTATGCCGTGTATTGGTATATGGCTGAAGAGCACCAGATAGGTCAGTATTAGGACGGTACATTATTTGTGTCTTTCTACCAATCGAGAAATAAAGACACTATATTTTCATCATAACACCCCCCCACACACTTTTTAATTTGAGCTCGAAGTTAGTAAGAATGACTGACCATGCCTTTAAATCCTGAGTATCAGTAAGAACTGACATGCTTTAATTTGACCTGTTTCAAGTAAGGAGAAAAGTCTTCCTCGCTTGGCTTTGATGGTGGTCTATTCTAAACGTGTCATATATTTCACATTTAACAGCATTAGCTTGGAGTGCTTGTGTTTTCTCAAATTTGATGCACCTCCATTTTCTCCTACATTTATTTGGAACGTCCCGTGTTTTGGATTTTGGATCGGTCCAGTAAAATAGTTCAGGCCATGCTCAAAGCAAAATGCCGATTAAACTAATTGGCCTACTCAAGGGCGAAACTACCCATAATGCAAGCAATGCAACCCATTGGGGCCTGGCGTCAACCAAGGGCCCGTGAACGCAGGCTTTTATTAACGATGCCTGGCTCTAATGTACAACTCTTCCTTCAACTGAGCTTCCAAGCTGTTCAAGCTCCAGATAACAACCATTACTGTTTAAAAGCTGTCTGCCAGTAGAGAGAGAGAGAAAGGTGTGCTATGCATAAACGACACAGATAATCTTAACTCATAGTCACATTAGTTCTAAATTTAGATTTAGTAATGATTAATGGTCCATTTGATGTTAAAATGTGTGGAATTGACCAGTGGAATTATGAGATATGGTGAAGATATGACATGCGTAATCTTCTGCATAGCAAAATAATTTTACGATTAGCCTGTTAAATTCCAAGAGAGCGGGAAATGCAGCAATGAATAATAAACATGAAAGCGGACATAAGAAATGAATAATTAAAGACGGAGCCGAAAATGAAAACCTACTAAAAATAGCTAAGTATGTAGCCTATTTCGTTTAGCAAGCAATCCTCTTCCAGAATATATATACACCTTTGTTTAACCAGGTAAAAGACTCATTGAGATTAAAATCTCTTTTACAAGAGCGACCTGTCCAAGAGGGCATCTTAAAATGTCTACATGTAACATTTAAACACAATGTTATTGTAATTAACCTGAAAAGAAATCTCACAAGGGTTTCCTACAGTGTAATACCAAAATGATATATGTGACACTTACAGGATTAATTTGACACCAACTAATGTATGAGTATGCTTTTATGAGATTAAAAAACGTATCCAGGGAGATAGGGATGAAGAGGTTTTAAGGGTCCAGTTTAATTGCTCTGCATTGGGCCCGTTGTTGCCTTGTTACGCAATTGGGCCTATTTATATATATTTTTTTGTTATTTATTGCATGGTGCCACGGCCATAGTACGCACTGTGCAGCCGAAACTTTGACCAGTCGTTCAGGAAATATCCCGATACCTCAGTCCAACCCTGAGAGCCACACGTGAACAGTCAAAGAGCCGCAGGTTCTCCACCTCTTAAATACACACCACACACACACTACACACTCAACAGGTTGCATTTAAAAATAATGCCATGTGTCATATTTGGTGTGCATTTAACAAGGTAAGCTTGTCACTTGTCTGTCTCCAGATCCCAACCAGGAGCACACAGGGGAACCTGTTGCCGGCAGGGACGACCCTAGAGGCTGGTGGTTCTCTGACCCGCAGGCACGATCGTTCAGCGCCCACCAGATGTGTCGGGAAAGCCTGGGCCTGGACGAGAGCATAGTGGCTGTACGGGAAGCTGTGAGGAACCTCGGCCCGTTTGATGGCATCCTAGGCTTCAGCCAGGGAGCCGCGCTGGCAGCCATTTTGTGTTCCCTCCAGGAGCAGAACCATGAGCCGGACTTCAGCTTCCGTTTCGTTGTGCTGGTGGCGGGATTCCGCAGCACGTGTGAGGAACACCATAGGTTCTACAGCGCTCCCCTCTGCATCCCTTCCCTGCATGTGTTTGGGCTGGACGACAAAGTGATCCCCGATCACATGAGCAGGGACCTGCTTCCCGTCTTCCAGGACACTCAGGTCTTGACCCATGCTGGCGGCCATTTTGTGCCAGCCGCGTCCACTCATAGACAGACATACCAGGACTTCCTCAAAAGGTTTGAGTGTGAAAATAAAGAGTCTTAATCTGGTTGTTGGACTAAGCCCTTTAAGCAGAACTTTGTGTGATAAGTGTATGGTTAAGGAACTTCTAATTTGTGTTAGCTTAAAAACTCAAGTAAATTTTTGAAGATTTGTTTCTATTGGCCAATAAATGAAACACCTATATGCACTGGAACATTTGGGCCTTTTTAGGGGGGACAGTCATTTTCAGACAGTTTGCCACTTTCAGGGACGTTTTCAGGAGCAGAATTAGTTGTCATACTTCTGTCAATAATGTAATTTACAGCAACATTGTTCTTGTGCAACAGTTTAGAAGACATTGTTATAAAGATAGCTATTTTCGAGGTACTCTGGCATAGTCTGCACTGCATATAGAAAAAGTCTAGGCACGCATATTTGTTTTTTTGCAAGAGGAAATATGTATATGTCGTACAATAGTCACACAACTAAGAACAACAAACATCTGGAATCCCTCCTATATTGATGACATTGATGATTGGCTCTGAATTTCCGTCACATTCATAACTATCGCAAAATGATTAGGCTCCATCATCTTGTGAGACCGGAGGTTTCTACACTGAAACTGAAAGGCTAGGGTCATTCCTGTACATTGCCCAGACAGTTTCAGCAGTGAAAATTTATGGGGTTTCCTGAAGCTACTTATTTATTATTGCTATGAATAAATACACAAAATACATCTTGTTTTGAAAATATGTGACACAGCATGTGTGTATATATAAATGTCACTTTTTCATCCAATCCAGAAGGTCATCGCCAACATGTATGTGTGCATGTGGGTGCACACAGTATAAAAAGGACAGATTATTTACTAATCACTTTGCATAGAGCACAATACTGCTCCTGAAATGCATGATCGACGTGATCAAAATAAATAGTGGCAGGTCTCATAAAAGCTGTGTGTAATTTCGACAATCTTTCCTAATGATTGGTGGGTGGGTGCGTGCGTATGTGGATACATATGACTTTGTGCAAGGACTTCCTTCATAGCTGAAGCTTGTGCATGTAAAACTGCTGAAGATTGCTTCCAGATGTTCGAGTTTCTCTCCTTTTTGCTTTCATCAATCCATTGGGCCCCCTCCCCTCCTTCCCAAGTCTTATTTCCTCAGCCTTATCATGTCTGCATACTGTATGCTTTAATACAGAGTTTTATATTATCTATTACTAACAACTAACACTATAAAGCACTTGTCAATCAACTGCTTGATTTACATTTGAACAGTTGTGGCAATTGTAATGTGTTTGATGACTTTCATGGAGTTTGTGTCGGGGTGGGGCGTTACTGTGTTAACCTTTGTGTTGCCATGTTTTCTGGTACGAATGCCCAGTGACCAAACTCAGTTCCTATAGGACCCAGCCTTCCTCTGACCTGTGATTAACGTCACTTATCACGCGTGGCCCAGAGCTGCAAGGTGCGGTGGGATTCCACAGCTTCGTGTTCTCCTTTGCTCCCCTGTGGCCCGTAATGTCTCTCCAAGACCTCAGAACACACGCACAGATGGTTTCGATAGCAGGGAGAGTCAGTCAGTGAAGAAAAGAGAGGGTCACTGGTGCCAGTAAGTTTTACAACAGAGCCGTGACTCTTTTCTCAGGAATCTGCACTCTTCTGTTGCACAACAGCCTGGAAACGAAGGCATAACAGAAAGAGGGATGGGAGGAGTCAGAACCGCCCCTCTCTCCCTCTGTCTCTCGTCTGCCTGCTTCCCAGCTGTGTGTCCCGAGACCTCTTTTACTTTTGCTATGACTGAACCCATCACTCTTTCCGTTCTCAGGGAGGCATGCACAGAGGTCAGAGGTCACATGGGTGTGTTCCATCACAGGTGGGACTGTATTTAGCTTCAGGAGAACTTGTTGCCACGGGACACGGAAGGAGGGGGAGGGACCAATGGCGGGGGGGGGGTGTATATAAGAGTGGCACTTCAACTCCAAGTAGCCTGGTCCTCCCAGGGCCCGGACCTGAAGACAGCCAGCGCCGTGCAGAGCCTCAGAGGGAGATAGGACTTTGGAGCTTACCACCACAACCACAGCTTTTTGGAATAACAGGCATTATTTTATTTTTTCAGCTCTAATTTACTTTTTTGTTAGTTTTTTTGTAATTGCGCTGCGAACAAATGCAGAATATGCAGTATGGGAGATTTTACTTTGGATTTTCTCAATATCTTTAGCTTTTTTATTATTGATTTAATATATATAAATGGGAATCTTACTGTGGTGCGTATTAGTTAGGCTGATGTAACATTGGACTGTTTGTGTGTGTGTTTGTGGCTGAGTGGACTATCGTGGGTTTCAGTGTTATTGTTTATGTGTGTGTCATGTCTTACTGTGTGTGCATAGGTTTGTGCAATACAGTATGCCTTTCATAGTGTGTATGCCGGTGCGTGTTTATACCATCGGCTGTGTCTATAAATGGCTATGTGTTATTCCACGCTTGCAGTTTCTTTTTCCTCCAGTATGGCATTGGCTCTGTTTATGTGGACTGTAGCTATGGCCAGAGTTGGTCTGTGGTTCTCACTATGCGCTTATTGAAGAAGCCACAATGGTTCTGTCCTTGTCACTCAGTTTAGTGGATGACCTGGTTGTTTAGAGAATGTCTCTAGGGTCTAAGGCTCTAGGGATAACTCCTGTGGTAATGTGTCACTGCAGCTTTGGTGCGGATGGTGAATGCCGCTTTACAGGAGTGGCGTTGAATGGGAGGGTTGGGCTTGTGGTTGATTGGGCCAGCAGCATTTTGGACGTAGTGGCCTCTGATCTATGTGTTGCAGTTGAGATTTTCATGCTTTGCCCAATCACTGGCCACAGATTCGCCTTCAGACACAATGGCAGGGCAGCCCGTGTTATCTATCTTGACATTAATGACACATTAATTTCAGCCCCTGCACACTGATTCAAAGACTGGGAACTAAAGTGTGGGTGCCTATAGAAGGAGGGGTGAGTCTATGAGACTTTATTCATTTAACACTTAATAAACAAAGTGCTTTACAGAACCAAATGATACTGCATAGTCAAAACTAAAACAACAAACTGTATAACATAAAGCAACAATACAACTGTAATGGCATACAAATGTAAAATTCAAGCTAAAGAATAGACATCAAAACTAGAAACAATAAATTATCCAAAAAAGGCATTGTTATAAAGCTTTAGTGGTGATTTAAAAGAGGGAGCTAAATTCGCTAAAACTAAGCTCCTCAGGTAAAGGGTTACACAAGGGCCTTTTACCTATTGAAGCTAGGTAAGAACTGTAAGGGTAATACCTGAAGAGCGTAGATAGTGACTATGATTAGACAGAAGTATATAAGTATAGAGGAATGCAGACCATTCAGTACTCAGTAGGTCTGTGCTGTGTGAATTTCAAACCTAAATAAGGTTTTTGCAAATCTGGTTTTAAACACAAGGGTATATATAGTTCCAGACACAAATCCAGACATGTCCCTTTAAATTTAGTTTCTCTCGTACAAGGGATTTCATAATAATTTAAAGCCAAAGTCTGTTTCTGATAACGCTACATTTTCAAAATGCTCCCACTGATGGTTAACAATACTAACTTCAGCTAAAAGTGTTTAATGGTGTTGTGGTTGTAGGATGAAGTGGGGTGAAATAAGGACACAACTAAAATGAGGGCAGTGGCCATTTGATGTGACATAATCTCCAGGAATGTGTCCACTTGGGTGTTGGACTGGTCTGTTCCTAAAGCCCTGGCTGGGTGCTGACACGTGAAGAGCTGTGGTTTGGCTGTTCTTGTGACTAACTAGGGTACAAATGTGTCACAGCCACAATAGAGGTCTTTATAGGGGTCATGTTTCAGTTGACACCACAACCATTTTTTAACAATTTTGCAGGAATGTAAACCATGTTGGCTAGCTTGTATTGGTATTAAACTTTTTTTTTTAGATTTTGTTTGTTTTGTCAAAGTAATCAAAATTACACAATATTAATTATTTAAATCTCTGTGAAATTAAATATAATGTAAGCAATGGTTGTTGAGTGGACGTCATATACTTACATGCATTTATGAGAGTTTTAATTACACTTAAAGCCAGGACAAAATAGGATGAAAGTAACGTATTGCTGATATGGCCCTTTAAGCGGCTTTTAACCAAATTTTCTAGCACTGTGTGCATGTGCGTCTGTGTGTGTGTGTGTGTGTGAGAGAGAGAGAGAGAGAGCGAGCGAGAGAGAGAGAGAGAGAGAGTGTGTGTGTGTGTACATGATGATTGTCTCCATAGGCTCATCTTCTCTCTTCCTGTCTGCCCTGAACAGTAAGAGTTTATGTGCTGTCTGTCTCCACTCAGCATATGGTCTCTTACGGTGCAGGGAGACAGGACTCACTGCAGCTGTCTAACTGCACACACACACACACTCAGTGAGTCATGTTGTACAAGTATGATGCCAGCAAGTGCAACAAACCCCACTGAAGGATCATACCTTAAACAGCAAGATATGTGTTTATTATGTATTATTTATTATAGTTTTTGTTGTTACTGTTTATTGTTTTGTTTATGGAGCTTAATGTACCATGCTGTCAACAATAAGTATTGAAACCCAGCTATAATGTGCTGCTACATCACTATTACATAGAAAAGCATATATCTTTTTTATGTTGATGTAATCTACTCTATTTCACTCAGACGTCAGATGTACTTACATATGCATACATATGTTTACATAGCTAGGGGGCAACATTTGCTCAGAGATTATAAACAGTTGTCAGTAACCTCATACACTCAACCTCAGTATCAACCATCAAAATATATATACATTTTACTTTACTATCTACCTTCTATAAGGAAGCTATTAATTAAAGACATACATCTTTCTATTGATGTTTTATGATTAAAGGCATAATCATTCATTGGAATAGATTGCAGAAACATAATGATTCAGAATTCTGTGGCATGCAGTATGAATATTTATTATATTGCTTTACATTAGTCAAACATTCACAATATAGGCACTAGCAAAGTCATCTGAAGGCCTGCGATTTTAGCAGGGACAAAAACCCAGGATGATTTCAGTAGGGAGAGATGTTAGGCTACATGTAGCCTGGAGGTGGTGCCATATCCTAGGATATGTGAGAGTAGGGCATAGCAACCTTCTCAAGGAAGTATACAGTGGACAAGAGGAGGACTGGTTACAGTATGCTTGCATTATATGTATGTTATTAATAATGTGGCCTTTGTATGATCATACCATGTGTGTGTGTGTGTTTATATGTGTGCACCTGTTTGTACGGGATAATAACAAATGTTCTCTAATATTACATTATAAACAATGTGTGTGCCAGCAGCTTCTCGTTTTGAGAATTTCCTGGCTGTGCTGAATTGGATGAATGCAGGTGTCTGATACTGGACTGAGAGCTGGCTGACTCATTCATTCAAATGTTATGTTTGGGCTTTTTGCATTCATACTGTCATATATTTGCATGTATCACCCACCTGTACAGAAATACATCTGGCCAATAAAATAGTGGTTTAAAACGAATGTATTACCAATGTTTTGATTTGCTTAATTTTACATACACATAATAAATAAGCAATTACAAATATTGTTAAAAAGATTTAAAAAATATATTTAAGAAAGTACTATAGAAAGAATAGCACAGACAATGGTGGTCATTTTTGGGAGTTATTTTCTCCGCAGATGATCATTTTGCAGCACCTTCGGTTACAACCTAAGGGTCACACAGAAGGCAAAACCATTGTGCTGCCTGTTCCAAACAACAGCATAATTCTGTGGAATGCCAAAGATCTACTCACTTCCTTTTTCAAGAAAACAACTGAATGGTTAACTTCCCAACACCACATAACCGATCCACTTACTGTATCTTCAGTTTAACTTGTTGCTGTCATATTCTGTTCACTTCTGGGTAGTCTGCACTCTGTTGACTTCTGCAGTAAGTGACACCTGCCCCTAACGACCATGGCTGTAGACTGTTACCATGGTTGCTGTTGCTAGAGTAACAATCTAAAGCCACGGTTGCCATGGAGACAGCAGGGTGGAGGATGAGATGGAGTCAGCATGGTAACTGGAAAACCTCAAGGTCTCATTGGCCTGAGCTTGGCTATTACGCACTTGGAGGATGTAGGACTCCCCCAATGCAAGCCTATGCAGGTTCCCTTTCTGAGGGGGGCGGGAAAGAATAGGGTGGGCAGAGTGACAGCGAGATCCTATGAGGTATATGCTGGCTCTAAGCCTTTCTTATTGTGTTAACCCTTTCTAGTTTGGAACAGAGGAACTCAATGTGGGGCTCAGGAACCCACAAGTTCACAGCCAGCTGTTTTTTTGGCAGGGCCATGAGATTGATAGCTACGATATTTAGCTATAACCTATTATATTGTCTTTAATAACTGTTGTTAATATACAGTGTACTTATATATATATATATGCACACACATGCACAAACAGTACCATGTTTTTTTTAATATTAATTCATTCTCTCCTCCATGTTGAAGACGTCAAACCGCTGAATCGCCAGAGAGGGGACGGAGCTTATCGTCAGGCTTCAGTAGCCATGACTGTAGACTGTTACTGTACTGTGACATTGTATAAGCAGTAAGCAGTCTAAAGCCAAGGTGCTGATGCTCTGACTACTGACAGGATGGACGGACGGATGGAAGGTGCTCTCCTTGTAGGTAGCCTGCATCAGCGACACAAAGGAGGAGGGATTGTTAGCAGGCAGGGTCAAACATCAGCTCACAAGGATGTCAGTGGGTATTGACATAGCAAAGCTATACAGTATTTCAGCCCATGATGCGTTATAGTTTCATTAATTTAGTCAGATTTGTTTGTATTTTTATATATACAGTGTGTATTTGATACTATGATATGTGTTAATGCCATTAAATAAAATAATCGGTTCATACGTAGATTGTAGATTCATTATTTTTGGGGTCGTGGCTTATAAAAGTGAAAGCCACTGCTTCACTGAGTGATACAACATTGTGAGTCACAAAGCTATACTGTGAAATAATTAAATCAGTAACAATAATAACAGGTGTGGTCTGGACAGAGATAAAATATGTAGGCAATATTGTTTGTAGCTAGCATACCATGCTGTATGTATTACAGAAAAACGACATGTATTCAGCAACCATAGAATACATTCAAATGCATATATCTTTAGTGTGAATGATCAATATAGTGCCTGTCCCTCAAAATGTCTCTTGATGTTTTGCAGTGGTAAAACTGAATAGATGCTAATGATCCAGACTATCTGGACAAATATTGACTTGTCCTATGATGAAGGATAAACTATCCATGATATACAATATGATGGAATATTATTTTTTATTTATATATGATGGATAAAAAACATTTCAGAAAGTCATTATGCATTCTCGTATCTGAGTGAATTTAGATTTTTCTTTAATGGACCCATTTATTTATTTATTTATTATTTATTTATTTTTTATTATATTTATTATTATTATTATTCATGAATTATCTTTGTACTCTCCTTTAATGTGTGTGTGCGTGTGTGTGCATGTGTGTGCGTGTGTATGTATATGTGTGTGTACAAATAAAACGTGTAGTATTTTATTGTTTTGGCAAAAAATTAACCTTATTGTTGCTGCCTTTTTAATAAACATTGTTAACACAATTAATAAAGATGGGGCCTAAATAATGAATATCCTAATACACCTCAATTTCTCTCCTTGACCTGTGTGTTGAATGTGCTTTGTCATCAGTGAAGTTAAACAAAGCCGGTCTGCTCCAGTTGTATGCCTATTTTATCAGATTTACTAATGATCTTAACGAAACGATTTGTGGCATAACATTTCAAATGTAGACTACAATTATGATAGCCTATGACGTTAATCATAGTTGTTTGGCAGGCTAATTAGGCTACTGTATGAGGCAGCCGTTTCTGCTAAAGCCTATAGGCCTATATATAGCATATTAGGCTACCTGCACACACCTTATGGTAAAGCATAAAGTCCTTCAGCATTCCTGAGTAGCCTAGGCTAAGCTGTGTTTTCAACTCTAATTGCTAGCTTACAAGTATAGGCTAAATAGCCGAAACTTTTGAAAAAACTAATGACAGGATTTCGGACAACATGGTTGTGTGTCAGCACCACGGACAGCGCTAACATGGTGCTGTCCGTGGTGCTGAATATGCATTTAGGCTACTACAGGATCTAGGCCTATACCCTGCCTATTCGGTCTTTAATCACAAGGAGTATACGACGTAACGCCATCTCCAACTTAGTATTTAGACCTACTGTTTACCGTTAACCTCTTGTTTTGTATCGGGGATGTGTTACCCACAGAGACGTAATCTGCGTGTGTGGCGCGCGAACGAGCGGCGAAAGCACGCGGCTCCCCTCCTCCCAGGGGTTCGCTGCGTCACTTCGCCCCTAGTCCAATCAGCTTTCAGACAGCCGCGGCTGATTGGCGGTCACGTAGATAGCGTGGGTAGAAAACAGCCTCGTCTAGCTGTGGTTTCCATGGCACAGGGATAACCCGCGCTGTTCACGGGCACGCCCGCTCTAAAGAAATTGCATTTCTCAATGATTCATAATGTGTAGGCCTATTTATCATCCGCACGTTTTATAACACTCTTTTATGAACAAATATGATATTTTTAGCCTATTTCTATTTTATCCTCTCGTCGTAGTAACTATAGGATTATAGCAATTATGCCAACCAGTAGGAATTATTTGCATTTGCCACAAGATTATGAATCAGATCGGAATATCCTAAATAAAGTTGTGCAGTCTGACGTCTGCAGTTTGTGCGGGCGCGTGTGCGTGTGCGTGTGCGTGTGCGTGTGCGTGTGCGTGCACGGGACACATCTCTCCATAAGGGTTATAGTAGGTGACTGCATATCATCTGCAGCGTGCGCACGAATGACGCAGGACTGACTTCATTGGCGGAAAACCTCAGAGAACTCGGGGGGAACGTTAAAGAAAGGGTTGGGAGGAAATGCTAGGCTACATGAAGAGACTAGTGATAGAGCAAGAGAGAGGGGGGGGGGTGTATTAAGGGAGGGATGTGTTGCAGCCTCACCGGAACAAAATATATGGATAGGCATAGTGTCATCATCATCACCGGAAACCTCCCGGTGCAACACGCTCCCGCTAAAAAGGGGTGTCTAAGAATACACCCCTGCTACCCACGCGCATACGGCCACTTTCGGAAATGTGTGTTTCTGCATGAGGAAGAGTGTGCCAGCGAAACGTGGATTAAAGGAGGGCAGTAGGTCTATATAGGCTAGAAAATATAAACAAAGATATATATCAGACAAATCCCACGATGGAGTATTATAGCCTATTATAAGAAATTACAATTACAGGATTTTCGTCTGACGTCTGTAGCCTATTTCAACAACTGTCTTTAGACTGAAGCGTATGCTACCCACGTGGGACCGAAAATGACTCACACTGCAGTAACTTCCAAGCACTGTACGGGTGGGGGGGGGGGGGGGGGGGGGGGTGGG
>JAODTR010000006.1:810551-826387 GCA_025399935.1 Amblyopsis rosae | reverse complement strand
AACCCCCCCCCCCCCCCCCCCCCCCCCCACACACACGTCACGGGCATTACGCTGGCGCTCACGAGCGTGCACGAGCACCCTGCGTTAGGCAGATGTTGGAGGGGACGGGAGGCTTTGTGTGGGCCGTACAGCACTGGTGTGCGTGTGCGTGTGCGTGTGCGTGTGTGTGCGTGTGCGTGTGTGCGCGTGTGTGTGTGTGCGCGTGTGTGTGTGTGTGTGTGTGCGTGCGCGCGCGCACGTGTGCGTGCACTGCCAGAGGGCTGTGTAAAACCAAGACTGGAGGCCAGCTATAGCCTCTAGAGCTGTACTACCATGGTTCACATTAGAACAGCGCCCCCACCCCACAAAGATGCTTTTAGGGTACTGCAAGATGAATAAAATATAATTTTTTCTTTAAAAAAAAAAACTAAATCTATATATACAGAGAGATGGATACTAGATATATCTTTGTACCTTTACGTTGAGCTGAAATGTAAAATAAGTGTTCTCACAGCGCACACACACCCAGAGACGTAATGCTCTGGTGTCATTTCTTTATTATTGCCAAAGTGGCCTCAGGCGCCATTGAGCCAGAGTCCACACTACTGTATCTGTGTTGTGACACACACATGTTCCTTGTTGCTGGTTTGTGTGTGACCAAGCATAAGGCTACTGCTGATTCTGGGTGAACCCACATCTGCTTGTGTAATCGTGGTGGCACAAAACGCAAGTGTTGGCATTAACTTGCAGCCATTTAGTAGTAGCATCTCAAGTGCATTGCTCGTGATGAGATATGTTAAGGAAACGGCAGGTGTCTTCCGAAAGTCATTCCTTGCAGCCTGAGATTTGACATGTGGAGCGATAGGGGACACTTTGGTGGTGTTTTTAGAGACGTCCTGCTGGCGTACAGTGGAGGGAATCGGGTGGAAGATGGCTTTGACTGGAGACTGATCTGATCACTTAAAGCAATGAGAAGCACTCATACGAGGGAAGGCTTGTTGATGTGGAGCAATGAGGAACACTATGGTGCTTTAAGGGGACCCTTTTCTTCATGATGTTGGCGATAGATGGTGCCTGATGTATACCATAAGTACAAGGTCGCTGTATGGCCAAATAGTTTGTACATGTTGATCTTATCGGGCTCGTTCTTGGGGTTCCATAGGCTCCTGTTAAGTTCCAGTAGCCCATAGCAAGTGATTGACCAGCAAGATCCTGGGTACACAGCACACCGCACACAAAAGCCACTGTTTACATTCACTGGCTTGGGGTTGTTCTAGACCCAATGTGGCTCTATCTTCACCGGTCCACACAGTACATGTGCTTACTCTGACTATTGTAATTACGCCACTTAACCTCAAGGAGGTGCAGTCATGATGTATTCCAGGAATGACTTGGAACCCCAGCTACACCCCGCCAGGAATGGTAATCTCTCACAAATTCACACACTAATTTCCATGCGCATCATATTCGCTCTGCCCTTCTTCTACACAGGATGGGTGGGTGGGTGGGTGATTGGGTGAGTGCATGTCCCTGTATGTTGGATGAGTAGGGCTGGGGCAAAACTGTCTTTACAACGTAAGGCATTCCTGAAGAGTGCCAAACTACACTAGGTTTGTGTGCAATGTTATGTAAATGAGCAACAACAGGGGGGTGCCTTTTCTTGTTTCCTTCCAGTGTGGTCTATTACAATGTCAGTGACCACACACACACACACACACACACACACACACACACACACACGTATTCCACTGTCATCGGGAATCATTGTCGTTCCTAGCTCGAATGTGCCAGTATTCTGTATAATAGTGGAATACGTGTGTTAAAAGGTCAATACAGAGGCACAGGTTCTAGTCCCATCTACCCTGGGTGTGTGTTGGATGGACAGACGGACACACGGATAGATAGATAAATGAATGGGTGGTGATGCCCTGGTCTCCTCTGCCATGCCTGTGCAAACCTTCCAATCTGACACCCCACTCTGTCTCACCCCTGGTCACCCCATTGTTGTCGTCGCGGCAACACTCGCTCCACATCGTCCCCATCTTGAGTGATTGGGCGCCCTCCCCCTACTTGGATACCAGGTCTCCAGCGAGGTGAAAGAAAATATAGTATAAATAAGAAGTTACACAAAAAAATACAAAGTAAAGGTGGACATTGTATGGCGAAATGTGGAAATTATACATTATGATTTCAAATATAGAATGTACAGCAAAATGTGTTAATATTGTATATTTAGAATTTGAAAAATGTGGCTAGCATATCAATTCAATTTACAAATCACATTAATAGATATGAGACAAGGTTGCTAACAGAACATAACAGGCTCTGTTTTACTGTTATTGTAGATTAATTATGAACCAATCTACTGTAAACATTGCAGCATACTTCCAGGTCAGATCACTTATTCATGAATAAGTAAAACAATTTATGCTAATTAGGAGGCACTTTGCCATAATTTTAAATGTTATCCAATAATATTAGCTCATTCCCATTCCTTGTGTTTTGCCAATGTTGAGTATGCCTATAGGTATAAATGCATTCTATATATATATAGTTATTACACTACCCTCAAAGAACAGTGCCAGAGGAATGATCACTTCATTGGGAAGAGATTAGGATATTACCATCTTTACAACAAGCTATGGTATATAACCTAGTATGCACCAAGAACATTACCATACCTTGGCAAACTCAAAGGTGCTGCACACAAGACCATGAAGCATACAGCCATTGTGTTATATTGAGGTCAGTGTTTCATACAGGGAGAAATTGTTTGGTTGCTCTTGACATGTCACAGCACTAATCTTTCCTATGTCATTATTGTTTTTATAGAGAGGGGACGTTATCTTTCCCATGATCATAGTTGTTCAATAACTATAATCCCCCCCCCCCCCCCATCCCTCTCCTTTAAATGACAGTTAATAAAATGTTGCAGAGAGGCAGAAGAGACATTTCCTCTAGACCTTGTATTTTGTTTACCAGGATTGCACAGTGGTCCAGATCATAGGCTGGTTAGACCTTTCTCTTTAGAGCAGTAGTGTTGAAAATTGTTGGGCCACGACCCCAAATATATTCATATTTCATACAGCGACTCTCCTTAATTGATGTCGGTAAATGTTTTTCAAAACTTAAAATAATACAAATTACTGTATAGTATTGAAATGTTAAATTCACAAGCCTTCAAAACCATCCTGTCACCCATCAAGGGGTCCTGGCCCCCCACTTTGAAACCTCTGTGTTACTGCGCTTGGTCTGCATGCACAGGCGAATGACCTTACTGTGAGCTTTCACATGAGGCTGGCTCTGGGCAGAAGACAGGTATTGTGTCTGTACCTATATAGTTCTATGGTCTGTACCGTGTTCTTATCAGTATTCCTTCTATCCTTCTTGTCAGTGGTGGATCTGATCCAAACACCTGTATTAAACTACTATAGACTGCAAAAAATAATTTAAATAAATAAAAGCTGAATGTCCGATCCATTTACGGAAGAGAAAAGCTACAGATGGTGATTTATCTTGTATAAAAGAAATTATGAAAAAGTTTAGGGGATAAATGTAATATTTTGCTTGTAATTTTGTTTTGGAGGGCTACTGGAAAAAGAATCAACTGTAATAAAGTAATTTTTAAGTCTTTTCTTGTTTGTGTGTGTGTGAGAGAAAGAGACTAAATTAAATTAATGTTTGCATCTGTCGTTATATGGCAATACTCACTCCCAACATTTCCATTATTAGCGTACACCCAAATGTACGTTTATGTATCTGGGTAAATAGACCTAGGCTACCGAAAATAACATTTTGTTACTTTAATTTCCAGTAATGTAGCCTATCACTCACTATCATATCACTGTAATATAACTAACTTCCTTATAAGATACTTGCTGTTAATTATTTGATTTGACAAGTTTATATAACTTTAGGCAGACTGCACTTGTTAATGCCAACCTACCTATTTTCCACCAGACGACACTGTTGTTCCATGTGACTATCCTCGCAACCAGTTATCTGAGTCCTTAGCAACCAACCCAGCTCATCCTTATAATAGTCAAAACCGGATTAGGATTTTAGAAAACCTCTTAGCAGTCTCATCATCTGATCAATACTTGACGTTTGGAGTTATCTTTAAATCCATAATGGATGAAGATTACTACGAAATACTGCAAATAAACAGGGATGCAACTGACTCAGATATCAAAGAAACGTAAGTTTGATGCTTCATACTGTAGGCTGTACGGTACGTCTACCAGTACAGTAGACTACCGCTAACACGGTACAGTAGGCTGCTGTACAGCCGCCCACTGTCCATAACTATGTAACGCAGGCCTACAGTCATGTACCGTAGGCTACTTTGAGAGAAGGTACGAGTTTGCTCAATATTGACGTAGTAGTCTATTCCAAGTTGTGCTCAACCACATCAAATACAGTAGACTGTAGTACTGTAGCTACATCTACCGGTAGTCTACCGTTACAGTAGGCTGCAACATTATTGCAAACACAACATTTAGAAACAAGTTGACAGCGTGTTTTGTTACATTTGTAACCATATTATTTTCCGATATAGATATCACCGTCTTGCATTGAAATATCACCCAAATATAAGCACAGGAGACGAGGACAGATTCTGTGAAATCGCTGAAGCTTATGAAGTTCTGAGTGACCGTAAGTGGGAGTCACAATATATTTATTTTTTTAGCTATGTCTACTGTATAACGATTAACTAGGCTAATATAGCTTCACGCATATGATCTATGCATATCACGCATATTATAGATATACATAATAAATAATAATAATACATATTATTATTATTATTATTATTATTATTAGCCAGAAAAAAGGCAACCTATGACAAGTTTGGTGCGGAGGGTCTAACAGCTGGCATCCCAGAGGAATATGGAGAGAATGGAGCATGGACATCTGGTTACGTCTACCACGGAAACCCCGAGAAAACATTCAGAGAGTTCTTTGGAATTGACAGTCCGTTTGCAGGTATGCAGGGAAACTGCCATGTAGACCTAGCCAATACGCCAATGCATGCACTTACTAATTACATACATGTGTCAATACTGCTAATTATGCATGTGTCAATGTTGTTAAGATTTCTATACAAAGGATGGGACTGAAGTGGGGATTTGGACAGGTGGCTTTGTAGGGAGAAAGCAAAACGATACTTCTTTAGAACGAAATCTCTACTTGACTCTTGATGACCTATTTCATGGATGTGTAAAAAAGATGAAGATTTCTCGCAGGGTAAGGACTGCATATTACTGTAGGCTATTAACAGAAGATAGCGCATATTGTATTTAATCAATGCATATGAATCTTTATACAGTCAGTTATTAGTACTACCATACAACCATTTTATATCTTACAGTATCAGTCTCTGATACATTTCTCAGATCAGAATAAAAATTTTCAAAACTACTTGTTCAACCTCCACATCATGAAGTTATTTGTGCGCATCATAAAGTCAATTTCTCATAGTTTTTGAACAAATTGCAAATGCTTTTGCACATTCATGTCTGCTGTTTCCTACATTATTAATTGCTTATGTCATGTTGATCAAAATGAAATACACTGGATGTCTGTTAAATAGTCATACACCCCAAAGCATCTAGGCATTAGTACATTGTTTAAGTATGGTTAAACAAGCTATCATTTGTATTAGAGTAGACTATTATGTCTGGCAAGCATAGACAGTGCTGTGCTTTTCTTTTCTTTTTTCACAATGACAATTTAACCAAATTACAGTACAAAGTACATTATGCGTACTGTATATACAGTAAAAACAGCATAAATGTAAATTCTGTCCAATCTCTTACAGTACACTTGATCTTTCACTAGACTGTGCTGTTGATATTGTATAATACTGTATACTGAATTGTAAGGCTGCATATATATATCAGCCTTGTGCATTTTAGATCATTGTCATCAAAATGTTAAGCTATAGTTCACATTAGAAAATACACAGTACACTGTTATATGGAGAACATGCATACATTTTGACTAGCTTGTTGGTAGACAATGACACAAGGACTTTCTTATGGCAATGACATGTTCATCAACGTACACATTTTCTCTTGAGGGATAGACTAAGGACTTTTTAGTTACATGCTTTTGCAGATACAGTACTGTAATACATTGTGTTATGCTGTATGTATGAATAGTTTCGAGAAATTACTGTAACAATCTGACTTGCAAGTGTTACAGTAAAACTGAGTCGAAAAAGTTACCAAAGCGAGAAAAACTGTCTTTAATTTGTGATATGAAATAGTTTTGTGTTTTCTTTCTGAATCACAATGACATTATACTTTGTTGACAGACCAGAAGTACAGTACATTTTCAATATTGTAATTGTCATCAAAAATGTAGTAATAGTGTACATCAGACAATACTAACAGAAGGCAGTTTTATATTGAGAACACGACTAAGCATTTTGACAAAACTGAGCAATGTGTTTGTCAACAAAGACACAAGGACTTGACATTCTGATGGCAATGACATGTTCATTGGTGTAAAAATGTCCTTTTGAGAGATAGACTAAAGATTTTGAGCAAGTTACGAGCTTTTGATGGAAATACATTGTGTTTTGCTGTTTGTACGAATTGTTTTGAGAAATGTACACGCTGGTTTGCAGCTGTTAAGACTGAATCGAAAAATTTACCAAAGCGACTGGGAAAAACTAACATTTCATTTCTAATTTCTAACCAGGTCATGAATGAGGATGGACACACATCTAGCATTAAAGACAAAATCCTAACAGTTAATGTACGTCCTGGATGGAAGGAAGGCACACGAATTACATTCCCCAAGCATGGCGATCAGGTACTGCAAGACAAAAAATAACAAAAACAACAATCCCATTACTCTGTGAGACTTTAGCATTGTAAACTATATTAACCTTTTTGCTTTATGTTTGTATTTCTGCATATTAACGTTACAGGTGAATGTTGGTTCGTCTAACAAGTCACTACAAAATGTACCATGAATCTGTATTATTTTATCTTTAGGAAATCAAGTATATTCCATTGATATCTTAGTTTTTTTCATGTGGTGCATAGGGACCAAACAGCGTTCCTGCTGACATTGTGTTCATAATACGCCAGAAGAGCCACCCTCGATTTGTGCGACAAGGCA
This sequence comes from Amblyopsis rosae, assembly GCA_025399935.1. Lineage (NCBI taxonomy): Eukaryota > Metazoa > Chordata > Actinopteri > Percopsiformes > Amblyopsidae > Amblyopsis > Amblyopsis rosae. The sequence goes on along the minus strand of JAODTR010000006.1, from coordinate 819,274 downwards.
ATGACCTGCTGCACAATGTCCCCATCTCTCTGAAGTTGGTCAGTCCTGTTGAAACAAGCTTTCATTTAGTTAGCCGATAGGCTTAAACTCGGTTTACTTTTAAAGGAATTTAAAAGTTACACTCACTCACTGATTATGTAAAGCACACCTAAGTTACCTGATTAGGTTTCACATCAAAACAAGCAATGCACCTGACAGTTTACATGTGAAGTTCTTATTGTGGTTTGTGCAGGCCTTGACTGGGTTCTGTGTGGATGTGGAGACACTAAATGACAAGTTGTTGAAGATTTCCATCAATGAGACTGTGCAGTGAGTAATTGTATCAATATATAAACAAGCATACTGGTCAAAACACACTAAAACTATGTGAAACTTACGAGTGATTGCTGATCTAGTGTACTGTATACCCAGCAACTGTTGGCTCCCTGCAGTTTCCTCACAATTTTTTCCGTTTGTCCCTAAAGTAAAAAACGAATTGTCTGAATGAATGAATTTACAGTTTAGGAAGGTGATGTCATGTCTGTGTATGAGGACAATATTACTTACATAATACAGTTTGGTGCATGTCCATCCGTTATTGCTTGCTACTCATAATTGTTTAGTTTCTACCTTGTACTGACACTCCTGTGTTCTAGCATGCTGCCTGTTTTGCCCACCCGCATTGGTTGACTTGTCAAGGCATCAGCTTACTTGCCCATTAGAAGACCATCTGTATCTCCACTTCTAGAATAAAGCTCAACTTCCATATCAGTCTTGGCAAAATAATTCAACATATTGTGACATGAAATGCAGATTAATGCATCACATTAAACACACTAGTGCATTTGCTTCTGTCACAAACTTGTATTTTGAGTTTTCAGTGCCAAAATGATCCTTCCAGCTTAGCATCTGAACTGTCATTTGAAAACAGTACCAGAAAATTATGATTTCAAGCAATGACAAATTGTGGCAAAGTGAATATGTGTATAACCACGTACATGTACTGTGTATAGTACACAGAATACACATGCATTTTGACATGTAGCTTTAAAGGTACATGTCTGTGTCCCAGCCCCAAGTACAGGAAAGTGGTTCCAGGAGAGGGGATGCCATTGTCGAAGGACCCAGACCAGCGAGGAAGCCTCATCATCACTTTTGACATCCAGTTCCCAACCATGATCTCACCCAAAACCAAACGTATGATCCAGAAATATATGTAATTAGCAACCACATGACATTAGTAGTGATCTGCTGCTGTGACGTTATTGTGTGAATATAACAAATGTAATGTGCCATTTTCTTCCTAAATTAAAATTATCCTCCCATCACCTTTTCCATATAAAGCTCCATTCATACCAATATTGAAGACATTAGAAAAAGCATGTTTCTGACGTAAAGTAAAAGTAGACATCACAGATATTTGGTCTATATCAATGAGAATAAGCTGTGTCTTTCTGAAAATACACATTTTAAAAGTGATTAATTCATAATTTTACAAACTGTTCCTCTTCCTCTCCAATATAAGCTGTTCTGTGGCCATTTACATTCCATATATCCATCGCTCAATACAAAAATACACAATAACTTATTTTCAGTATTAATAATCTATTCAGTTTTAATACTGTAGTGATTTGATAGATTTGATCAAGTAAAGATATTTATGAAAAGACTGTTCCATTTGGCGTTTACATCATGTTATCTCAGTAATCCTACCTCTACCTAAAGCTGGTGTGACTGGAGGCTATACATATACTGCAAAACATAATGTGCAAACCCACAAATAGAAATGAAAATACTTTATCAAAATGAATACATATAGGCTACAATAGTGCATGATCAATTTATCAATATGCATTTACCACCATCAGCAATCTGTAACATGGACATGTTCATTAATACACGTTAGAACATAAATGGAATAAATATCTGTAAACCTATTTCACCACAATGCATTAGTTATGTATTATGGTGAAAAATGTTTACACTGATATAAATTCAAAAGGTATGCTGATTCATAATGAAAATCTCTTGTAGAATTATTGTTATACAGTAGGCCTAAGATGTTCTTTTTTACACCAACAGTTGACATGTCTGGCAACAGTCACTCAAACTTTCAGGAACCTGCAGTAGCTGGCATCACCAGCATATGGCTCACACTTGGGTAGCTACCCCAGCATGTACACAAAATGATCATAATGGACCAAGTAATACATCAGTCCCTCATTAAACCACACTTAACACATAACCACAAAGCAAAGGAACAGAATAAGTAGAGCGCGACAATATTTTAAACCCATTAATACATCACAGCTAACAATAGTGTAGATATTTTGTGGTTGAAAAAGACAACTTAACAATAAAAATCTGTGTAAATACTTCATACAAGCCTATCCCGTTTGACCTAATGGGTGTACAGAGAAATTACATATTGACCATAGAACAAGGGGATATTACGGTGCGTGGTCATTTCTGATTAGATTGACACGTGAAAAAAAGTAAAAAAAAAAAAATGTATTGATGCCATGACATTTCATGTAGAATTCTTGTACAGAACAAGATATTTTCAGTTTTCAAATTTGTTTTTCATATTTTTCTCTATATCACTATTTACATTGTGAAAACATTCTTAGAGATTAAGAGAGAGAATAGCTATTTTAATGTTCTGATAAGGTAGTGCATGTTACAGTACCTGCATTTCAATGCATCACTTACTCAAATATGTAAAATATGAAAGTTGTATATGTTGACAATGTGTATTTGTCCACCAGGCATGTTGTGCATGTGAGGGTTTATGACAATGCATCTGGAGACAGTGTCTGTTCAAAAATATTTGAAGACAAACAAAACAAGAGATCAACAAAAGTTTGAAAACATTCTTACATGCCCCTCAAAGTGACGACCCCTCGCAATAGCCTTCTTGTAACCCTTAGGCCTACATATTTCACAAACTACAACAAACTCCAAAAATGCAAATATGTATATTTGTGTTTAGAAAAACATTTGACGGTCGTAATTCTTAGAATTCAAATGTAGTTCTGAAATGGACATTTTCCCGTATCCAGTTTCTCATCTTTTCCAAAATATGGTAAAAACTCTAACTAATATCTAAGCCAATAACTGTCATTTAAAAAATGTTACACTTTAGAGTGTATGGGTAGTTAGAGATAATTTTTATGTGATATATTTCATAATGGAGTCTTGAGTGAAGGGATCCTCAGAACTCAAATTATTATATTTCATTAAGTTTAGGTAGAATATACAATTTTGTTTGTAAAAGATAGGAATTACCTAGAACAATGTTTGCAGCATCCAGTAAGTCATACCACGTAGAGGTAGGGGATCCTATTTCTGGTGTAAATGTGTGCATGTCAGGCAGTGCCATTGGTGTACTGAGAAAGCTTATTCTCCAGATCACAGATCCTCTTCTCCTGAGACAGAACGGTAGCCTTCAGATTCTGCATCTCCTCCAACAGTCTCTCCAGCAGCTGAGGCTGTGGAGCAGAGGGGTACAGTGGAAAAGAGCAGGAAGTGGAGAGGAATGAAGGGTGGAGAGGGGAAGAGATGATAGCAGAAGTAGACAATATGAAGGATAAGAGATAAAAGCATGAAAGAAAGACAAAGACCGCCAGGTAAGGAAAGTGGGCAGCTGGAATAAAATAAAACTAAAACAGAGGAGAACAAAAGCTTTGGGTAAAGTAATGACGCACAAAGAGGAGAGAGATACACATTATACTGTTAAACAGAGTTTGTTATTTGTGTTGTTATTCAGTCTAGTTTGGTATTACTTCAGGATCAAGCACCAGCAGTTGCTATACGTTGATATACAGTATTAAAAAACATGGCTGCTGTCCTACTGGTGCTAAAATGTCACTTTAAACCTGCTTGTAGCTGTCCTAAAGAATTACCTTAGCGTATTCCTGAGTTACATTGCCATTAGCTGGGTTTCCCATTGAAGATTTTGGGTTGCCTGTATACATAGGATGTCATCTAATACAATCTGGTGTTAACATGTGCCGCCCCAATTAATTGGAATATTTGTCATGTTCAACATATAGCCTACTGTATGTTTGGTAATTGAATGTGTCCCGCTAGCAAAAAGGCTAAATGATGAAGACACCGTATCTCCCATTCCCTTATTTACACGTATTGCAATCGTTTTGTCCAGACTTTGTATAGTGGCTGTGCAGAGTATTGCCTTGTCTCAAACTAATTAGGCATTCACAAAACAATAGCAGCCTAAAGTTAAAGACTTAAGGCAGGCGCAGAAGACAACCACCCTAACCAGTAGCCCAACCTACCGGCAGGCTGTTGGTGTCGCAGGTGGACATGCTGCGTCGCGTGCTGGGTCTGGAGTCCAGAACGTTCTTCTTGGCCACTTTGAGCTCACGGGTCTTGGGAGGAAGGTAGCCCTGCCTCAGGGACACCAGGATGGGGTCCTCGTCGCGGCCCTCCAGCCACTCCTCGGGCTCCACGGCAGGGTCAGGACCCGCCGTGTCTGGGTACAGGTCGTCCTGGAACAGGTCCGACTGGGGAAGAGACACGATACAGGAAGAGTGTGCTGACTGGAACAGCAGCATCCTTCTCTGTCCTGCTGTGTTGGGGTCAACACGTTGAAGGTGCTTTGCTGCTATTTAGGCGTTGAATAGTGTTCAATATGTAATGTTGTGTAATAACTACAGACTATGTCATTAGTATTACAACATAATGTAGTTTACTTACCATAACTGGTGTGTAAACTATTCAGATAGGACTACAATAGTTATCGTATGTCACTTTGGATAAAAGCTTATGCTAAATGATTTAAATGTACATTAAAATATGACAAATTAATGTACTTGTTTGCAGCCAATTCTTTTCCAAATGGATTTGGTAATGATTAAAATAATGAATTCATAAATTAATTAATGCAATCATTCATTAGCATTTCGTGATATTGCTTTAACGTGGTTTATATAGTGTACTTACTTTCCGCGGTACAGTCATTGTGATAGGCTCACACTTCTTATCATGGAGCTTGTACAACCTGAGCAGAGTGACTTAGCTGTAACAACTGTTGCAGAAGCATAACCAGCCATTTGACGCTATTTAAACACATCATAATGAGGGCCAATGCCAGATTCCCCCTGGATGCAACGTGGGCTTTGGCAGCAGGCCAGGCTGTGCTCCATACCTGGCGATCTCACACTTGCTGACGTCCACGCCTCTCTTGGGCATGAAGCCCATGCCCCGCTGGGGCTCCTTGCTGCTGTAGGTGCTGAGGTAGTGCACGTATGGCGGCTCCTCAGTGATCTCAAAGTAACGGATGCTGCTGTCGCCCTGCGCACGCACACACACAAAGTCAAATGGTGGACACATGAATAGACAGAGCATTTGTCTCAATAAGTTCTCCCACGTTGTACCTTTCCACTGAGGTAGACCATGTTGGCATCAGGGTCGTAATAGGGCAACATCACTCCATTACTTGTGTCAAGTTCCAGCAGTGCAATAGGCTCCTCAAAATTGGTCTGGAAATCACAAACATTTAAGTCAAAACATACTGTACAACTTAAGGCAGGGTTAGGGCCTCATATAGGATAAACATTTCTTTATGTCCTGCTTGTGTTAGTGCCACTAACGACTGCGTGCATTAATAGCATTTTGATATCACACTGTGTTTTCATACAGTATACTCTATTTCCATAACTATATTGATTCATATTTCACAATATAAATGTGCGCTCCCACCCGATGTGTATGCATGTACTGTATGTGTCTCAATACCGGGTCCCAGAGTCCGAGCTCTCTCTGGCTCATCCTGGTGAATCCTGTGGTGAAGATGTTTCCATCCCTTGTGAAGATGGCTCTCATTGGTCTGATGCCTTCGTGTGGAGCCAGGCGTTCCTATTGGTTGACAGGGAACAAACATCATTGTTAGCAGCCAGAGCTAAGCTTTCCAAGATGGCCAACTGGTGTAAACACAACATCATATCACCCAATCCTGACTTCTCTGCTGTACATTTTCAGAGGTGAACATATATTACTGATTAAATTTAAAAGCTTTTAACACCGCACGAGTAGATAAATCCAGTAGGCTTGCCTTTGACATTATCAACTTGTTTTCTCTATCCTATTTTCTAATTCATTGTTATTCATTTCCCTCTCATCCTTTCCCCTAATAATTAGCATTAGGGCTGGTCCAAACTTGCCTTGTCTCCAATCAGTTGGAGTACAACAAAAATAGCTAGGGCATGCACAGAACGCAACCAGGAAGTAATCGTCTGTAACCGTTTACATGGTACAATTCTTCTTTCAATTTACCTTTCCCAAGCCCCGCTCCTTTCTTTTGTCCTACCTAGTTACTGAACCTAGGTAGGACAAACCGCAATAAAAAGCTATTACAGCAGTTGACAGGTTCCGTGAGATTCAAAAAATGCTCAACTGTTATTGGAGGACATGAGAAAAGGGGCGAGGCTTGGGAAAGGTCAATTGGGTTATGGAATGGGTTATACCAGTGGTTCCCAACCTATTCCCTTGGAGTACCCCCCCTCCCCCCCCTTAGCCTTGGAAATGAATAGCAAACATGAAAATAACACCTCTTTATCTTTCTGATGTCGGTGGATTTATTTGAATTAGCCTACCGCTTAAAACATTTCTCTGCCATTTACCTGCCAATAGGCTATTGTTTTTAGATTGGCCTTGGCATTGCTTATGATTTTATATGACATAACATTTTTAAATGTATACATTTTACAATTAAATTATAGTCAAACATTTTAATGCATGTTTGACGTCAAATCTACCCTCTGCTTCGGAATGAAATTTAAATCGGGTTGGGCCTTTCTCTTCCTATTGAGGTGATTAGCATTTTCTTTCGGGTTGGGCTTTTAACCCGATTCCAATCGGAATAATAGGGTCCATGTTAACGCAACTACTGTTACATTGCTTTATTGGAATTCATATTCTACTCAGTTGACTGGCAAAGCCCTTTGTGAACATGTGAATGTGCTCTATAGATGAAGTCACTGTGCTTCTATCTGTGGCAGGTGCGTACAGTAGCCCTGCTGGACGGGCACTCACCGCCACCACCTCCCTCTTGCGGGGGTCACAGACACGCAGGCGCCGGTCCTTACAGGTGGTGCAGAACAGGCTGCCATTCCGGTTCCAGCTGACGTTGTAGATGAGGTCAGGGTGGTCGTCCATGGAGACGAGGGGCTCCCCTGTCCCCACGTTCCAGACGATGATCAGGTTATCACTGCCTGGGTGGGTGGGGGAGGAGAACAGGGGATTGCCTGACTGAATGAATGAATGGTCTGCATTGGCATTAGTGGCGTAGCTTCAGACGGTGCCACCCGGTGATACCGGCCATGTTCTGAGCACATTGCCTGTTCCTGGTTCTCAGAGGTCAGCAGCATCAAATACAGCAGCAGAGCATCGATGCTTACAGGAAGACTAAACAGCCTCTCGTTTTGGTTTCTGCCATTTGAAAGGGACCTAACAGAGACTATCGAGTCAATTTAGTTTCATGATTTAAGGATCACTTCGTCAGAAGGAGCTAGATCAATTTGCACAGGTAGGCTTTATAACGTCTCATTAGCCTACGTCACTTTGCTGTGAAGATTTTTGCCTAGTCGTTATCTATTGTAGGCTAACCAGTCCTTTGAGAATTCAAGAACAACGTAGTCGTGCATCCCTAACAACAGTGTGCATGTGTGCAGCGTGTGTGTGTGGCCTGTGCACCTGCAGTGAGGAGTATGTTGCGTGCGATGGGATGCCAGCTGACTATGCCCACTCGTTTGCTGTGGCCCTCCAACACTACGATAGGCTCTGAGAGAGGCCGGCTCAGCGCCTGGTCTGGGATCTGCCACACCTGCGGGGGACACATATCACTGTTACACACCTGCCGGGGACACACAGAGCCATGTAAAGAGAGAGTTGCATCATCTCCGTTCACTCTAATGGACCGCTTTTCACAGCAATGGCAGATCGTGGAGCCTCAAAATAGTTACTGGAAGTTAGCCACTAATACTAAAAGTACCATATAAATTATATTGCAAATGTAAATCTGTGCATTTATTGAATACTAATTACTAAGAAATGCTATGTAACAAAAAAAAAAATTTTTAATTATATATATACATACACACGCCTAAAGGATTATTAGGAACACTATACTAATACTGTGTTTTATTTTATTATTATTTGTTTTATTTTAGTTACTCACAATTTTATTTTATGTGTGTGCAGAGTCTGCACACACAACAACAGTCTGCTGCTTACTAAAAGGTCTCACTTTCAGTAGCGCAAATCAGATCAATAATATACTGTGTGTATATATATATATATACATATATATACATATATATATACATATGTATATATATACATATATATATACACACATATACATATACACACATACATACACACATATATATACGCACATATACACATATATATACACATACATATATATACATACATACATATATACACATACATACATATATACACATACATACATATATATATATATATACACACACATATATACACATATATACACACACACACACATATACACACACACACACACATATACATATATATATATATACACACACTAGGGCTGGACGATATTGCCTAAAATCAATATCACGATTAATTGAACATTGTACCTCGATTACGATTAATTACCGATTTTTAATTTTTTTTGCCTTCATAGTTCACAAGGTTTACTTTGTATTATACTTAACTATTTAAGTTGG
>JAODTR010000006.1:747541-795717 GCA_025399935.1 Amblyopsis rosae | reverse complement strand
AAGACAGAACACTGAAGGCAATGTAGAAATGAGCCGCGGACTGAGCCACTCAATACCACAGTGATACCGTCCCCCAGGCCCCACCCACGGCAGCGACCAGATCAGCAGGCCAGACCACGGGCGGGCGTGTAACCCACCCCACAATACCAGAGCGCCTAACCGGGGAAAGATAATCCACCCACCCAACCCACACTACACCAGTGTCCAATGACCCGCTACCAGAACCACATGGTCGGTGATCCGGAACACATCACTGCCCAAACCAACACCCAACATCCCCTAGTCCCCATGCTCCGACTAAAATAGAAGCACTGGAGAAGGAGCCCAAGATCCCAAGCCCCAACTCTAGAGGATGGTAAAGACGAAATCCCAGATACTCAAACTACAACAATGTCTACTGATTTCTACAAATCCTGGTTTAATTGGTCAGTAGTGTTCAGAAACAGCTCTTTTAAACAAAATTACTCATGGGATGAAGTCCTTCAGTTTAAAGACCTACACCAGCTTAGTGTCTATCTGTAAGCATGTACACGCTCTAATAATGGATACGATTTAGTGTTTGAGTGTGTGTGTGTGTGTGTGTGTGTGCTCCTTAGGATCTATAAGTACCAGGCCCATGGCTACGCCTTCAGCTCAGTAGAGGAGCTGCTCGGCTCTCTGGGTGGGAGTGGCTTCATCAACATGACTCGCCGGCCGCTCTCTGATTCGCTGCTGGAGTTGGGGGTGTCCCAGCGTTTCATAGAGGAGGTCATCGCTCCCATCATGAGGGCCAACTACGGACAGAACGTCAGCATACCCGCCTTCGTAGGTCAGAAGGGGAGAGATGGATAAGAGCATATGTGTGATCCAACGAGAAGTCCGAAGGGACAAATATAGAGAGATGAGGGCAGGAGGATGAAACAAGCATGGACCTCTCTAACAAGATGGTCAAGAAGAGGAAAAAGGAAATGTTAAATAGGACACTACCAAGTTAGGTGAAGAAAGAGCTAAGTGAGAGGCTAGCAAGGTGAAAGGAGGAGGTGCAAACAGATTGAAAGTGAAGATAAAATGTTTGGCAGTTGACAATTGCTTTATTGCGTGGGTCTTTGTGTGTTCAGGTGCGGTATCTTCAGCCGGCGCACAAACCAACCTGTGGGCAGTTGAAGGCGGCAACAAGCTGGTTTGTTCCGGTTTGCTGAAGTTGGCTAACGCTAACCTGCTGCAAGCCAGAGTCACCACCATCTCCCCCATTTACACTGGTACCAGTCCTGCTCTTTACACATAATTACATGTAATTTGTTTATTATATATAATATATACACACATTCATATATTACATATAAAGAAGTGAACAAGTGTGTACAGTTTTTCCCTTCTTTTTTATTTTAGACATAAATTGTCTTGTCGCACCCAAACACTGTCCAAGATAATAATGACAGTAATAATAATGTCATAATAAAACATATATATAATGCTGTATCACACACAGTATACTATATACAGCCATATACATTGGAACATTATGTACTATAACAATTCAATATATTTTAAACTATGAACTTCTCCAAGAGGTCAGGAAGCTGAGAGCATGACGTTTCTGTGTGACCTGGTCTTTGTCCCACAGGAGACAAGGTCCAGTACCAGTTGAGCTTCAACACCACAGCAGACACCGGCTCAGACCTCTATGACATAGTGGTGTTAGCAACCCCCCTCCAGTCCACTGGGGACTCTGGAGTCCAGCTGGAGGGGTTCTCCCCTCCATTGGAAGCGCTCCCGGGCAGCTACCACCGCACCCTAGTGACCATCGTCCACGGATACCTCAACACCTCTTTCTTCGGCTTCCCAGACCCCCGCTTGTTTCCCTTTGCCAGCATCCTGACAACAGGCACACCTGACCTGTTCTTTAACAGCGTGTCCAGCGTGTGTCCCGTCAACATCTCGGTAGGCTTCAGACGCAAACAGCCACAGGAAGCAGGGGTGTACAAGGTGTTCTCCCCACAGCCTCTGGACAAGGTCCAGCTCAAAACGTTGTTCAGGTAAGGGACGCCTCATGCTTCAGCCACCACTGCCAAAGCTTCCTCTCTGTAACTTACAGCCTACCAACTCTTTATGCTGTAGTCTGAATGCTCACTGCAACAGTACACTAACTCGGTGTTACAAAAACACTGCACTGTTTATTTTATACACTGTAGTGCTCTACAATGTAATGTTCTAATGGCATTGATGAATTGCCTAATGCTCACCAACTGCAAGCTCGAACACTTATTTCTAAATGTTTTCCCAGTCCAGCTTAGGGTAGGTTTGAAGGGTAGTTGCTGATTTCTGCATGAAACATACTTATTTGTCATTTTGAGACTTTTAATGGTGATACAGATGAGCTTACATCTGTCTACTGTATTTAGATGCCATTAACGTAAAGTCATCACTCACTAAGCTAACAGTTCTATTTCATTTCTACTGACCGCCAGAGTCGAGTGTTCGTATCAACAGGGTCACCTGTGACCTGGGTGACGTGTGTCCTCTGCCCCGGTACTAAAGACACCCAGGAAGTGACCTCTTGGCAATGTTCTCGTGAGAAGTCAGAGTGACTGCCGAGCTCTGTCGACCATTCGAAATTCATAGAACCGCAGTTACATACGTAACAATCGTTTTATGTGCTATGTCATTATCAGCACATGAGCCAGTGAGAGTCTGTCCTCTGTGGCAGAGCAACCACTGCAGATTAAAGCCATTGCTACCTTTGTGCCACTTGACATAATTAACCCATGAATGTTGCACACAACACCAGGTTATGAAAACAGAACGATAAATGGAAAATAGGGTAATTTATCCATGTATCAATATGTGATTCATGGCAGCAAAATTCATATTTATCTATTTGGAAATGAAGAGTAGCTTTGAGAGTAGATTCAATCAAATGTATTAGGATTTAAGATCAAATTAGGTGATTAAAATGTACGTATTAAAAGCAGGCAGGGGTTAGACATCTTGCTCAATGATACATAAATAGGACAAGCATGACGTGGATCAACCTTTAGGCAAACATAAATAAAAATAAAATAATGACAAATGAGCAAACATGCCACAAACTGTACCACAAAAAGATCCAAGTAAAACCAAAGCTCTATGATTATTCTAGCCTTGTCAGCTGCAAACATACAGAGAGCATTACAAGAATACACTATACATTACTAACTGTACTATACTTCCTAATTTCTCACCCCAGGTCCTACTACTCCGTCCAGGTGACTGAGTGGCAGGCCTATCCTCAGTATGGTAGCAGCCAGGAGCTTCCACCAGTAGAGCTCCACTCTAATCTCTACTACCTCAATGGCATCGAGTGGGCAGGTAGCGCTATGGAGATGAGCTCAGTGGCCGCAAAGAACATCGCCCTGTTGGCCTATCACCGCTGGAACAGGCAGACAGACATGGTGGACCAGAAAGACCTGATGCATAGGATCAAGACTGAACTATGATGACCATGTTGGCACTAAGTCGGTGCCATCATGCACATGTCACATCTGACCAGCTGACCCATAAGCCATGTCCTTACTGAGCACCACATTGCTGGAGAGACTCTGTATGTTGCGTCAAATTATGCCAATGAGACTGAAGACTTCTGCTGTTCTTACTGTATTTTTTATTTTAAATATGTGTGGTTTATGGTTTATTATTCACGGGTTGAGCTGATTTGGTGACCTGGTTCAGGAAATTCGTGTAAATAACTTAAATGTTTTGTGGGAGGGCAGCAACATCTTAAGCAGCTGTGACTTGGTTTAACCATGTTTTATTATTTATTTTCCTCTGCTTTTGTTGCATAATCTAGCATGCAGTCAGATAGCTAAATGGAGAACGAGAGTCAATCTTTTTCGACTATTGCTAGGGTAAGTTCATATGTAAAGCCATAGAATCCTCACATAGCTAATTTCGTAAATGTAGTAAGTAAGATATCATATCACAGATAATATGTCTCGTAGTAGGCCTTTAATTACCATTGCACATTGTTAAACCTTTTGTTTCAAACACTGTAAATGTTTTCTTCTGTAAGAGCAGAGTATGCGGTATTTGTCCTGTTTCCTTGCTATTACAGTATAAATGCTTTACAACTATGCTGTAAAATAAATAGACACACTCAGAAGCCTGTACAGTAAATTAGTCGCTGCGATTAGTTTAGAATGTAATGGTCGATGTTGTCAATGCTTATCGAACAAATTTGATTAGCAAGATCGCCTAAATGTGTTTAAAAAGGAGCTGCCTGAAGATTTATTAGAAAGTCGCATGAAAGGTTCAGCAGAAATATATGGTATGGTCGGAATGACTGCTAAATAAAAGCGCATTTATTTGTTTTTAATTTGCCACAAATTGAGTTCAGCATCTAAACTTTAGTATTGCGAATAACTTGCAGTAAACATGCTGTATCTTAATGAAATCAAAATGGTGTGCTGAAATGGCTCATAAATATGTCTACATGTATTATCTAACATGTTTGATTGTACGATATGGCTGAGATTTTATTCCATAACTTCACATTTGTCATTGCTTCCTAAATTGTCTGTATTGACATTATTATGTAGGTAATTATGACACCTACTATATAATCCCAGATATAGTGTTGTTCTGTTAAATGTTTACTTTGCAATTTTTACGGCTTGTAACCAATATGTTTTGCTTGCTTGATAATATGAAAAATAAATTTATTAGGAATTAATAATCAATTTCTTAGTAATGCTATCTAATTAATATTATCGAGGATATGCTCAACTTCTCAATGAGTATAAAATGGCCAGTGATTTTAACTTTCATGTAACAGTTCAGAGTACAACTCAACTGTTTGTGGATGTTATTTATCAGTTCCCACTTGAGCACAAGAGTAAGATATTGCATAAATAACATTTTAAGAAACCAAAGTAAGGATATCAATTCAGGAAATCCGATCAGGACCCTATTCCTGTGACTGGCCAGGCAAAGCATAGTAGGAAAATACTAGAAAGCAAAAAGGAACTGTTTATTATATGTTATTTGTCAACTAGTGGGGTTTAGTATATGCAGAATTAATATGATTGTACAGGGTTCATTTTGGGGTCATTTTGTACAGGGTTCAATTGCATAACACTTACTGTATGGTTGTCAGGTGCCTGTTGCACCCATAATACATGCACTGCCACAAATACATGTATTTTTCTCCTAATCTATTCCATATCATCCTTTAACAATATTGCCAGCCTGACAGTAGGCAGTTTAATGTTGCCGAGATCTATTTACCCAGAGTCTGGTAGATCAACAAAGAAAAGCTGCAGGCCTAATGATTTCCTACTGTGTGGTCAGCTTACAGTATAGCTTCACTGCTAGGCCACCACAAGGACTGTCTGCAGACAGCAACCAGGCTTAGTGCTATATACCTAGCAAGGAACATGCTGTATTCACAGTATAAGTAAGCACAATTCAAATATATTTCTGTATGGGATATTTAACTTGAATTATTGCTATGAGGGCTCAAAAAGAAACAAAGCCTCTTTTTAGAATAAAACATTTCTTTATCATGAGTAATACTGAAAGTGAAAGGGAAGCTTTGTTTGAAAAATGGGAAAGGGGAGAAGAGTGAAAGTTGGGATGAATAATGGTGGTAGCATACTGATTACTTTGTAGTGTGCATGTGTAGGCTACATACTGTCTCACTGTTTTATAGGTAAAAACATTAATTCTTAAAAATGTACCCATTTACCCACACTGTTTAATACTGTAATAGGTTGTTCTAGATGTATAATTTCATGTTGATGTTTTCTAGATACATTTCATTTGTATTTTATCTTAAAGGTTTGAGGTGCCATATTAGTGAATGTTTTCATATAGCAGACCTTGGCAATGTCAGGCCCGGGGGCCAGATGCGGCCCTTTGAGACATTCTACCCGGCCCACCCGGTACATCAAACATATAAAAAACAATAATGCAACATAAAATTACTTGACGAGCTCTGCAGAATGTTACTATTTACTGCTGTGTAAAAACATACAGTATATAGTTAAAGTGAACTGTTACGTTTGATTATGAAAATTGTGTTGCATATGAATAGCCTATATATGCATAAAAATGCAAGCAAAAGTTAGCTATTTTGTGTTTTATTTTAGCATGTTGGTTAAAAACGTAATGTGGCCCCCGAAGATCTCTGACATTTTCAATGTGGCCCGTGAGTGAAAATAATTGCCCACCAGTCATATATGTCTCAAATATGCAGCAGGTTGGTATAGTTTCAGTTTGGGCACTGGGCATGTGTAGACTATATGTATTTAGAATTAAGACTTTTTTAAATGCCTACATATTATTTAAAGAACTATATGTGACATTTGTATTCCTTGTCTGTGTACACTACAGCTAGTATGAATAATGTTACCATATCACTTGGATCAAACGTGTTTTATCTGGCAATAACTGTAGATATGCTATAGAAGTCAGCATGTCATATACAGTCTAATATCAAGTTATGTGATATACATAACATAATGCTAGTGTAAGTTAAACATAATGTATGTGTCCTGCTGCACTGTGCGCTATTGAAATGTTCAGATGTAAAAAAAAAAAAGGAAAAAGATTAACTTTCGTTGTTATTGGCCTATAGGAAACCACGTGTCTGGACAGTCACGCGCTTTCCAGGAACCCGTCAGGAAGAAGAAAAACAAAACAAACCCGAGAGCTCAGCGTGTGGACTCCATTGCAAATGGTATTATTATCGTCAACAAAGAAACCAATACAGGGCTTAACACGAGGCAAGACGTCGCCTTTGGCGATCTTAATGTGAGTAGGAGCATTATTGATTCGTTTGGAAAACTTTGCTGTGTCTTCGTTTCGTGTTTCACCGCGGAGATCGTCAAAGCTCTGGGTTAGCTCACCAGCTAGGCTGCTTGTTGTATCGGGTTTGCTGGGATGAAGGGACGGAGGCCATACTGTGATCTATTGGCGTAAAGGAAGCAATATAGTTCCGCACTAAAACCTCTTCTAGGGCAGACACGTTGCATATCTGATATTGTGGTTAGTATTAGATGCCTTTGTGGCAAATTGAGCATGTTTTAAAACATAATTTAAATATAAATAATTTGACTATAAGACAACCAGACAGTGATCAGTAAAAACACTTTTGTGGATTGTGTCCCAGCCTTTATTTGTTTCGAGTCATGTGTTTACAGGTCTAGTTTTGGCGTGGTTGTTTTATAAACTTACACTTATGTAATCATACAGCCTCGTGCGAGCCATGTTGCAGGCTTTACAAATCGTTCCAATGTCCTTTTCATGTTTGTTGTCGACATAAAACACACAGTATGTTAATGCATTTTGTAGCGTTAAGAGATCAGCATTGAAATAGATATGTTTTGGGTGCAGCAACCAGGTCAGTAAAATTGTGAACAAGCGAAGCCAGTCTGAGCTCGGGTACACGCCCCCCCCCCGACTGCACATTCACTGTAGCTGGCCTCGAGAGCGCGAGAAATTTCCATGTGATTGAAGTAGACAATGTAGGTGATTGCGATATATATTTAAAATATGTTGTTAATGTATTATGCATATTTCTATCGTGTTATGCTTTTAGTTTAGATTTTCAATCATCGAAGCATTGGGTATAGTCAATTAACCTGCTTGTCAAATATATTTGTATTATGTCAGTTCTTCTTTGATAAATATTAACAGACCACGTTCATTGATCACTAAATTATATAATCTTTGTTATGCGGTATTTAATTTCAGATTAATAGCTATGTAGGCCACGGGCAAAGGCCCTGAAATTGTTTATCTTCTTTCTCAACCTATACTGAATTGGGTCGTGTTTATCAAGAAGCAACTCCTAAATTGACAGCCTTGCGAATCAACCAGCCTAGTCTGAAGGCGGTGCTTCAACTTCATTCAGCCAATAGGGCAAGGTGATTACGTGGGCGTTGGAAGTAAGAGTTAGGTTGAGGGTTTGTTTTGTTTTGCTCATGCTGGAGATATTTTTTTTACATGTTACAGGGCGCCATTCTATATTAGATTCTACATTTAAATTGTGTATATTTCCTAAATGTCATTTATAATTATCCTGTATTGTAATTATGTTTTCATGCTAATGTGAGATTTTTCTAAAGCATTTTATCCATTCAATGCAAATAGTTTGTTTTGCCAATACAATATTATGTTTCAGTAGTATTTTTATTCTTAATGTATTGACATCATTACATACTTTCTGTAATTATGGTGTTTCTGAGAAAGCCAATAGTAGTACAGTTGACAGTTTATTTGAGTTAGATTAATACATTTCAGACATTTACTTCTCTACTCTATAACTTCTGTCTATTTAGGGTTTTGCGGAAACCTGGTGCTGTTAAGTAATCTATACGGTGCTTTCATCAGCGTTGATATTGTCACATTGTAAGATCTACTGGAGCTGGTAATTGCAATAGTCACGGTGAAATACTGCGTGTCTGCAACATAAACCATCTATGATGATGCTCTAATGTTGATATTTGTATTAATGTTTCTTTCTGATATGTTTAATTGCTTTAATTGCTTTCATATGTTAAGTGTTGGCGCTGATTGTGGGCAAAGGTTTTGATCATCATAACAACTTTCCCGGAAGTTATCAAACTAGACATTTGAATTTTGACATGACTATACAGTCATCTAATCTTGATCTGTGTTCTTTGCAAGCCATGACAAATGGATGGTCAAATTTTGATTAATGCTCCTTAATAAATCACTATTTTTTTCATCTTTAGCTGTGATTTGGAAGACTATATCTGATGGTGTGCCAATGTATCCCTATCTGTAGCATAGCAACAAGGATGAATTCTCAGCATACATCCCTCCACTCTATTGTACACTCTGCACACACATGTACTAGCAGAGATGCGCACACATGCACTCATGTAAGACCTATGTGGATTAATACCTTCCCACCTTTATTTTCTCCAGCCTTAGTGATACATTATTAAAATATAATTCACTTTGTTCTGATTACCTCCACTGTTGAGACTCCGGAGACAGAGGGAGCAAACTGGAAGAAAGCAACTAGTTCAGCAGTTTTTGGATGAATACACTATACATTTTAATATACTGTGTGTGCTTTTATTTACACATTTCATAACTTGCATTAACAATGCTTGTTGTGGTAGCATGGCGAGTCACGACTCAGCATTGCTATTGTTGACAACTGTATGGTCAGGCCTCTTTCAGCCTCTGTTACCAGAACCAGGCATGGCATGTTTTAGGATGAGTATAATCTGTATTTAAGACGACCCAAGTGCCAAATATCTTTCTAGATCAAGAGGCATTGTTTACTGCTGTGTCTGTGCTTGGGTAAATTGTATGCATGCAATTGTTTTGCAGAGACTCTGAGATAGCTGTATGACGTGTTGTTTTCACGATTTCCTCTGTGTGTGTATGTGGTGTTTGTTTTTTTATGTCAGAGGTGATGATGAGTTAAGTTGAGTCAGTCATCACCCAGTGAAAGGAAATTATGTGTTTTCTGCATCTGTGTGTGTGCGTGCGTGTGCGTGTGTGTGTTTGTGTGTGTGTGTGCGCTGGGCGTGCATGTCATTGCGTTCTGCAGGGGTCGTGCTTGCTTGCTTGCAGAGCTTTTATTATTTTTTATGCAAAGACAGCGCAGGGCCTAAAGCCCAGGCTTGTGTGCTGTGTGTATGTGTGTGTGTTTGTCGATATGAAGTGTAGGAGAGGGAATTATAAACAATCACACTATGAGCAGCAGGAAATGGAGGGACTAAAAAGGCGAGAGGTTTACTGCTTTACATAGCCTAGCTAGCCTAGCCCACTGCAGGCTATGCTGTGATGAAAAGAGACACATATAAGTGAATCATAGCCTTGTGTAGGCTAACCTTGCGTTATATTGTGATAGGCCCATTAGTAGAGCGTGTGTGTGTGTGCGCACGTGCATGTGTCATGAACAGAGAGCAGCCTCTAAGCAATTATACGCAGCTAAATCTTGTTTAGTTTATTCTGTATGTGACATTTCTGAATCTGATTACTCAAATGGAGCCAACTGTTAACTACAGTGTTTTATAAAATCTCAAAAATATGCTTATTTAGAATTAGAACTTTATTCATCCATACACGCTGTGTAATAAGTAAGCTAATTTGTCTAAAATCAGTGAACATCTCCTCACGGCACGCTAACTGCCTGTTCTGTGTTCGTGCTGAACAGCCCAGGCTCTGTAAATGGGAACACAAACAAAGTGGTGTAAACCTCACCAGTCACCACACAACAGTACCCTAGACATGGCCATGTGTGGGGCAGAGCTTCTGATGGAGCCCTCAGCATCCTATGGCATTGAAGGGAGAGGTGGTTATGTTTTGATCGAGTTCACATATCAACAAGCTTTCTCCAGAATGACCGACTATAGCTTTTTAATTGTCAGTCCAGACATAGGCTGATTCAGACGGGAGGTAAAAAGCTTAGGACAGTTTACTTCCTGGTTCTATTTGTTCTGTTTGTACACTGTTTAAATGTGGCCTGTGTTATATTAAAACACGACCAGCACAACTGTAGTAACATAATCACAGTATTTTATCTTTTACTTTTGTATTTAGTCTATTCTAATTTGACGGTGCATGCCTTGCATAGTAACCAATTGCCAAGTTATTTGTGAATTGTAAAGGCGTTTGTTTTGGCTGAGGTACAGGCCTATAAGGGATCTGGTAGACATGCAAACCTGAGACGAATAAGTTCTTATATAGTTTCACTTATGCATTGTGGCCTATTATAATAATAATAATAATAATATACACTCTCAGCAAATAACAAACATTACAATTATTTGGAACGTGCTCTACTAAGCCTATTTTAAGATAGGTGACCTGTAGCTACATCGACTGACAAAATGAGTAATTTTGTGTGTACGGACTTTCCTGGCAAATACAGTCTGTTCAGATGCAAGTTCACACAGACAAAACATGCATGCACGCTGCATGCTTGCCTTTAGATTAACAATAACGCTTTTATGAAGTGATTGTATTTGAAGTAAAATCATAGTAGGCCTAATCGTTAGCAAAGCATTCTGATAGAACCTGACAACAGCACTAGTGCTTGATATGTTATATTGTGTATTGTACATATGATCCAAGTATAATCAGCCAGATGTGGGTCTAAAAGCTGACCAACATATTTATTTATTTAAATATTGTTTCTATATTTCCTTTGTGGCTTTCCCACAGCAAACAGATAACCCAGTCAGACCTGAGCAGAGTAGACCATTTCCGGTCTAGCCTAGTTCGCAGCTCTCTCTCCCCAGCCGTGCAGGCAGCACACACGCAGTGCACCTCGGTTGTGTCCTTCAGCATTGCACTGCTCTGGTGGCCGCACACAGCCTCAGACCCCTGGGACTGGAGCGGAGCGCCAGAGGTTCCGCTCGCTGGAACTCACAGCTGTGTCTGGCGATGCCTCAGGTAAGTGGAAGGACGCCTCAGCCACGCGTGCACACTTACACTGTAGAATTAGGATGTGTAAAATCTCTCCCTTTCTCTCTCTCTCTCTTAACAGCGTGAATGACGTTTAGTTTTTTTCTTCCATCTCTCTGTTCAGGCTGTAAAGCCGCAAGAGAGCCAGTGTCGTGTTATAGTTAGCATGCTCTGCCTTGACCTTACTGTTTCCCTGTATTAGCCTAGCATCATTGGGATGGAGCCTCCCTTTGGGGATGCCTTTCAGAACTACTCCTTGGCTGACCAGGCCCTGACCAGCACCGACCTGCTCAACAG
Organism: Amblyopsis rosae; assembly: GCA_025399935.1. NCBI lineage: Eukaryota > Metazoa > Chordata > Actinopteri > Percopsiformes > Amblyopsidae > Amblyopsis > Amblyopsis rosae. Next base: position 784,011 of record JAODTR010000006.1, on the reverse strand, counting down.
CAGCTCTGACCCAGACTTCATGTACGAACTGGTGAGCAGGACCTGAGCACGCACGCACGCACGCACGCACGCACGCACGCACGCACGCATGCATGCACGCACACACACACACACATGAATGTGTCAGAACTAGGACTGTCAAAATAACGTGTTAATTTAAATTGATTAATTATATAAAAATAAAAAAATAATTAATGCTGAATAATCATGATGTTAACCGCGCCCCCCGTAGTTACTGTGGAATTGAAAGCCCGAGAGTGCGAACCCGGAAGAATACAAATATCAGAGGTAGAAGATGATATGCTGATACGTCCAAGTAGTGATGATATCAACGCATAAATCATCTTAATAAATGAGTTGGTAACCTTCCTGCTTGCTCTACCCAGGCGCCACTTGTCCTCGTCTAAATCAAGCATAGTATTTCCGAGGCCTACCTTATGTAAATGTATGATGACACTCTGTATCGGTACCCATGTAAAAAGTACCCATGTATGGGTACTTTTTGTTCCAGACTCTCTTCCTGGCCAGGCTTTGTGGCACCAGATGGATCTTGCTGTCGGTCAGGTCGTAGATCTTCTGGACATGGTTCGATTAGTCTTTCGCCCCAATACCCAGGTCGGTCGACCGATTTGCACGTCAGGACCGACGTTGTATCTGCAGTAGTCTGGCAGAGCCTGCCTTTACAATACGTAATGTCTGGGACACAGCGCTAGCTAACTGCATCAGTTCTTACTTATTTGACAAGCAAGGTATTAAGTCTGACATGCACGTTGACCAACAACGTCACTCAATGACCAAGTCAGATGTTAAACTTTCAATGAGGAATTTGTTAGGACTCTGTTGTTTACAGATATTGTAAATCCTGTCAATTTTGTAGGCTGCGGTTACATCTTAAAATAAACTATTAGTTTAAAATTTTATTAATAAAACAGTGCGCTAGCATCGCACAGAAAATTACCAATAAATATTTGTGAGTGATATCCAATGGAAATCGACATTATTACTTCCCGAAAGTCAGTCCTGTGTCGAGCTTACAGGGGCAGGAGTTATTTAAGTAATGGTGCTTATAAAGGGAAGAGGCTGAGACTAGCCTATCAGTTCAGGAGCCCATAGCCTACGGAACGTACTGCCATTTGGCTCGATTTAGCGATATGTAAGGGCACACGAGGCAAATACTGATAAATGCCATTAATTACATGAATGAATCACAAAGCACGTAATGAAATGAGAACAATGTTGTTAAGCACTTGGCAGTCCTGGTCAGAACATACGAATGCACGGCCCAATGTTAACGCACTGCCGCCTGTCCGCCTCCTCTGCAGGACAGGGACATGTGCCACAGACAGAGCCCATCCGGGGACAGTTCGCTGGGCATGGGCGACGGAGGGAAGGATGGGGAGGGTTGCATGGATCAGCTGATGGGGCTTGGAGAGTGCGAGGCGGTCAACAGCAGCTCCGTCTTCGAACAGTGGGACACCTATTGGGAGGACCTCACAAGGTATTGTACCACACAAAGTTGTTTTTATCACCTCCTTGGCGTGCCAACGTTTCCACTAACGGTGGGATAGGCCAGTGGTTAGCGTGTTTTACTCCTTGCTGAAAGGTCTTAGGTTCAATCCTGTGAATGTGTCCGACATGCCGGTACACATCCTTAACCCCCGGGTGTTTCATAATAGCTAACTGGTACGCAGCGGGTAGGTCACTGTGGGTTAAACACCTCTGCTAAATGACCTAATAGTAATCACATGTAATCATTGGAGTTGAACACAGAGTAGCCCTCTTGCTGATGATATGGGCCGGTCAACAAACTACTCAGCCAGCGCTACAGATCGCGTCAGCTGTCCCGCCACAAGAGGTGCGATAAAACGGCGTCATCGCAGAGTTCCCAGCTGGTTAAAGTGAACGATGTCCTGACAGACTGACTCATCAGTTGACACACGAGGAATGGCTGTTGTGGGGCTTAAATAATGAAAGGACACATGCTCTGATTCCATGTCGAGCCTGGTGGTAATAGCTAACACCGGCAACTCTTGTGGGTGTTTACTCGGCGGTGCGTTTCCTCAAACGCTGCTTTCTAGAGCTCATTTCCGTTTGCTCTGCGGGCGTAGCGCACTACTAACCACCACTTTGTTGTTGCTGCTGCTCACTGATGTATACTGATATTGGGCTGTTGTTTCAAATATATCAACAGTTTAATGTGGGAATGAGTATTGTAAACGGTGGTGTAATATGAGTGTGCCCATCCACAGCCCAACTCCTCTCCATGTGTAGTTCACTTCAGTGCCATTTCAGTTCATCGAACATTCCTACAATGTGTAAACATGTACTGAATGCAGCATCCCCCCAACCCACCCCACGTCAGGTCATTTTGCAGTCTAGTGTATTCTGGAGTCAGACAGACACGAGAGCAGTCTCTCTTCATCGCTTCTGAGAGCTGTCGCACAGATGCGGCCACATCGGGAAGCGTTTTTGTAGGTGTCAAAGGTATACAGCCACACAGTGCAGCATAGAATCTGTTGTGCGGATGGCAAGTGTCGATTGTTCCCGTGAATGATAATGTTTGACCGGGTCTGTTTTCCTGGACAGATGTCCTACAGCCTGACTGACGTGTGTGTGCGCGCGCTTGACAGATACACGCGGCTGGCTAGCTGTGACATCTGGGGCACCAAAGAGGTGGACTTCTTGGGACTGGACGACTTCTCCAGTCCCTACCAGGACGAGGAGGTGATCGGCCAGACGCCGACGCTGGCCCAGCTCAACAGCGAGGACTCTCAGCCCGTGTGCGAGACCCTGTACCACCCCGCAGAGGCGGCCATGTCGGCCCCTCAGCTGCACGCGTCCTCCTACCACACCAAGAGACCCCCGGGCCTGGCCGTGGGGGCAGGGGCCAGCGCCAAGCGCCTGTCTCTGGCCACACCGTCCTCTTCCAGGGCCTCCTGCAGCCTCCTGGCAGACTTCCCCGAGGGCTCCCAGAAGGCCACCTGGCCCGTGCCCTCCAGCACAGAGACTATGTCCAAAACACAGAGCCGCCTGACCCTCACGCAGGACTACGGCACGCAGCCTAAGAGCAAGGGCCCAGGAACCAAGATGCCGGCCCCGCCGGCGTCCTCCCACGGCGCTCTGTTTGTGCGTAAGGCCAAGGTCCGCGTCAGCACGCCCTTCAGGGCTCCGGCCGCCGACACTCGCGCGGCCCTGGAGTTCAAGGGCCCCTCTCCCCCGCGCTCGCTCCCCCAGCCGCAGGAGAAGGCCTCCACATCGGCCAGTACGCCCCTAGTGGCCGCTCCCAGCACTGCGGCTGGCAGCTTTGAGTGGAGGGCCGAGGCGCTGGCCAGGAAGGAGATGTCTGCCACCATGCCTCAGCTGGTGGGGGCCAGCCAGCCACTAGAGGGCAGCAGCTCCGAGCTGCCCGGCGGCAGCGTTAGCACCGTGGTGCTAGCCAGCGGCGCTAGCGGCCTGGTGGCAGAGGGCGCGGACAAGAGCAAGGAGGAGGAGCACAACTACTCTCTTTTCCTGGCGCGCGCCCGACGCCTGCCCCAGGGGCAGGAGGCGGACGAGGACCAGGAGGAAGACGACGAGGAGGAGGAGGAGGAGGACGACGAAGAGGAGGAGGAGGAGGATGAGGATGAGGAGGATGAAGACGAGGAGCCAGAGGACGTGGAGGCGGAGGGCATGGAGCTGGACGACGAAGACCACGACGAAGGCTTCGGCAGCGAGCACGAGCTGTCGGAGAACGAGGACGAGGACGACGACTACGAGGCCGACAAGGATGACGACATGAGCGACGCCTTCTCCGAACCAGGTACCCAGCATGCACCTCTGTGCGGCACAGTTGCCACGGCGACACGCGTGACCTCTGCTTCACTGCCCTCACGTTCTGTTCTTTGTGTTCGTTCGGTTAGCGTTTAAAGGTATAGACAGCTAATGCAAGTTAAATGTAGGCTGAAATTCCCCAAACATCTCCTCGCATTTCGCTAGCTTACAGTTCCCTGTGTGTGTTTGTTTTGATTTGAGCGTAGCTAGCAAGCGCTCTCGAGAATGACCCTACCTTTAACTTCACGGCTTGTCTCTTAACCTCCTGTGTCTCTGCCTCTCTCTCTCGCCCCCTGGTGGCCAGGCTTCGACGTGGAGCCGGCAGACGGCGTCAAAGGCGTAACGGCGGCAGGCGTGTCCAGCCGCAAGAGGGGGAAGCGCCGCTACTTCTGGGAGTACAGCGAGCAGCTCACATCCTCCAAGCAGGAGCGCATGCTCAAACCCTCCGAGTGGGACAGACACACGCTGCCTAGCAACCTCTACCAGAAGAATGGCCCACTGCACGGTAACACAGCCCAGGCCTGTCACTGATAGTGGTCCTTATTGACCAGTGATGAGGAGTACACACATTGATAGTGGTCCTTATTGACCAGTGATGAGTAGTACACACATTGATAGTCCTTATTGACCAGTGATGAGGAGTAAACACATTGATAGTGGTCCATATTGACCAGTGATGAGTAGTACACACATTGATAGTCCTTATTGACCAGTGATGAGGCGTACACAGCGTCCAAGCCTAGTCACTGATGATGAGCATTATTGACAAAAGATTAGAATGTTGAGAAGGAAGTAAACGATTACCAACCAAAAATACAAAATGCTCCTGAAAACAAAAATATATTTTAGACAAATATCTACATAGCCACATTAATAAGTATGAATAATATTTTCACAAGTGACTTGAAAAAAGTTGTCTAGCTCACTTGTACAGTCCAAGTGTATTTGCTAAGTGATTTATTAGGCTGCATATTTCCAGTCAATCACCACTATGGCTGAAGACGATGAAAAACACAGTAAATATGTGTCATGATAATAAAAAAATGTGTTTCTTAACAAAATGTATGAGCTAAAGTGATTTCAGGATGTTCATGTGCCATTATAAGAGTTTAATAATATACTAATATATAATCGCGGTAATATTGTCTATCGCAATTTTTTTGGCCAGGATAATCGTGATATAAATGTTTTATATCGCACCACTGCTAGTCTGCACACACCTTGCCTACACCCAGGAACACACGCATCAGAGTGCAAATGAAACCGCCTGCGATTTAACGGTTCCTCTTCTTGTGAGTAGGGAAGTACAAGCTGAAGAAGTCCCGTCGTACGGATGTGGAAGACCTCACTCCCAACCCACGCAAGCTGTTGCAGATTGGCACCGAGCTCCGGAAACTCAACAAGGTGATCAGTGACCTGACCCCAGTCAGCGAACTACCCCTGACCGCACGGCCTCGCTCACGAAAGGAGAAAAACAAGCTAGCCTCCAGGTAAAGCTAACAAGCATTTATATACTTTACATATTGGTATTATCAGGTTATTCGCTTGTGTCCTCTTGTTCTGTACTAACATGTACTCTGTTATTTTCCAGAGCTTGTCGCTTGAAAAAGAAGGCTCAATATGAGGCAAACAAGGTCAAGCTGTGGGGACTCAGCACAGAGTATGGTACGTTGCTATGGCAGTTAGCATAATACAGTAGAGTACTTTATACCCTTTCAGTGAAATGTGTGGCCTCCCGCACCAATCATGTTCTTGTTCTGTCTCGCAATTCACTGTTAACCAATCCTGTTATATTCTCATACGCTTAAGGTAACGATGCCTTTTTAAAGATAACAAATGTGACTGGGATTGAGCTTTTTTTTTTGCATAGGAAAAATGGGCATACAGTGCACGAAATTTTTTTATACAACAAATGAATTCCTGTGTGTTTTATTTATTTATTTATGTTTTTCTCTCAACATTATCTCTTAACTCCTTAACGAGAGTCGACAAACTTTGCATCCTGGCTCAGTGCTTGTTTATTTGGATGCTAATGTGTGTGTGTGTAACTGCAGATCGGCTGCTGTTTGTGATCAATGCCATTAAGGAAGAGATAGTGACACGGGTCAAAGAGTCTCCCCAACCTAACAAAATGGCAGACACTCTGGACAGACTCATTCAAGAAACGCTAGGTGAGAGTTGTTCATCTCATTAACTGTTTTGCCATAGTAATAAGCTTCAGAAAGCTTATTACTAAAATACTACTGCATATGTTTTTAGTGTTTTTAAAATACTTTACTGTGACTTTTGTTTGGTTTGGTTGAATACAATACATCCGCAACACTTTTTTTTATATGTATTTAGTGGAAGCTGTAGGAACTATGACATGTCTGAAAAGTATTTTGATGAATTCCATGAATTAAGTTCCAATTAAAACCATTTCCCCCACTTGTCTGTGCAGTGTCATCGCCTGTTGCTGGGCAGACGTCAGACTTCGTCAACCAGATCTTGGAGAACACAGGCCATGGCGATCCCACCGGCGGATTAGTTGGCCTCAGAGTTCCCACCTCCAAAATCTAGACCCTTCCCCTCTGCTGAAGGGAGTGGGCTAGATATTACCACCTGGCTGTCCTGCTGTAACTATGTCCCCCATTTCTGCATGCCCCTCCAACCTACAACACATAGACCTTGTTAGTCACACAAACACACACACCTCAAACTGTGTGTGTGTATGTGTGTTTGTACAGACATGCACCCGTATGGTGTAGACTCTAGCTACCATCTCCAAACTGTGCACAGCAGTGTCGCAGAATCAATATTTCTTTGTCTCCCAAACAGTTAGTAAAATGCATCTCAAAAGCAAGTGACTGCTAAACATATAGCTACTAGCATGTCCTAAATCCAGTGACAAATAATAGGTGTGTGTGTGTGTGTATATAACCTAACCTCACACTAGATACAGCTATGGTCAGGTGTCGGTATGAGTGGTCTGCTCCCAAAGAAGCCCAACCAAGGCCATAGTGTCAAAAGTCGCACAGGGGCAACCACTGGAATAGTTTCACAGTTCTTTTACATATTGGCGATAAGAGAAATAACAGTAATGCTTTAGAAACAACAGAAGGCTGTAAACTAAATTGCCCTTCTCAAAACAAGAAAAAGTAAAAAGAAACAACTATTTTATTATTATGGCTTCGGTGGTCAAGGTGCCAGAAAACACAAGACTGCTTTGGGTGTTGGAACACTGAAAGGCATTATGGGTTGGCAGAACATATTATGTATTGAAAGCCTTAATATGCTCCCCATCTGATAATCAAGTAAAAAAGTGAAATGTTCAAACTCAGATACTCAACTAATTGGCAAAGGCACCAGTATGACCCAAGGTGTCTTTGCTGGTGGGATTTAACAAGTGTTAAATGTGTGAGTAAATGATTTATTGTGTTGCTATTTATTAGAAGCTCTCACTTGTTGCCTGTTTCTCTCTGGCACCCTGGCTACCACTCAACAGAAAGTGACATAAAGTGTATAACCCAGCATGCCTCCATCACAAACAAAATTGAGAGTTAGAACAATGTCATCCTTTCAATTTAAAGGGATTGAGATAGGCGATATAAATGGGTAGAAACAGCACATTTTGGTACACTTGTCAAATGGGGGAAACGTGGAATTTGGTGCACTAGTCCGATCTAAAGCTTCTGAACTGGTTAGGTTGTTGCAGCAGTGGTGGCTGTAGCAATGACTTATGATTATAAAGATGTTCCATCTCCTGTTGGAACTGGAATCATCTGGTTTAAAAAGAAAAAAAAAGCTACATGCTCTCCCTTGTATAGTAAGATGACCAGATGATCAGTTTGGTAGTGTGTTCATACTAGTGTTTGATCAGAGTTCTATTCATTGTGCCTTGTGTGCGTGCATGTGCGTGCGTGTGTGTGTGTACGAGAGGTTATTGGTCAAAGCTCCAGTCAAGGAGAGGACCACTTAAAATAGAGAGATATAGTGATGCTTGTATGGAGGGACACTGACAGTATGGTTTGATTGTGATTGTGTTGTGAAAGTTATTCTGAATGTACGTAAGCAAATGGAAGCTATCGATGCTTGATGCCACAGAGTCTGTATACATAGCAGGTCTCTGCAAAAGTTCACCTATGTTTTTGGTACTTGTCTTTGGGGATGGGGGAGGTGTTAAAGGATATTTTTGTTTAGAGTTAAGAGGACATTTTTGCACACTATATTTTGATTGTTTTTTTTGTACCAAAGACACATGCAATGAAATGGCGACTAGCCAGTTAAAGTAAGGTTTTGCACAGCTTACCTGACGCCGTATTGAATGTAAGAAATGTGGGAAGGGAACTTCATAGAACTGTGAAATTAGGTTGGGTCCAATTCTGTACAGAAAAGGAACATTCATTCACTTATATATTTTAGAATTTTTTTTATACAAAAGTCTTCTCCATTAGATCTGTTGTATTGCAAGCACTTCTGCACACTGCAAGCATTCCTTAACCGATTCCTTCCTCCACGTACTATTCGTGTTTGGCGCTAAATAGGAAAGCGCTGGTAGATAAGCTATATTACATATTTGCTTGTTTTGTTACTATATGTCACAAACGATAACCAAAATGTTATGTATCACTTATGATTTCTATATGTAGATTTATGTTCATATTAACAGAGTTTTCAAAAGTACTGTATATAGCTACATTCATGGTATATCCATCTATGGTGATTTGCCACTTTTTTGCCACTTTTCATGACAATTGATATATTTATTAAGCATGAGACATTTCTAAAGTCTTTCCTTGCATAGTGAAAGTTAGAGGGGGAAAAAAACTAAAAGACAAAAAAAAGTCTTGTTATATTTTTGTATTTTAACTGCCTATTAGCTTTCCTGTTCGTTTCGAGGAAGTATTCCATGGATAGATCTCCAGGGAACCAAGTCTCCTACATATTAGTTGTGAGAGGAGGAGCGTGGGGGAACAGAGTTGAATGGTCTGAGCAGTTAAGACATGCAACCTTTTGACAAGTGTCTTCATCATGACGTACGCAGTCAGAGGGGTATTGTGATAAATGCACCGTGCATATTGGGCCAAAGACTATCGGAACACGTTCTTTTCAGGTGTAGAGGGTTGGTGACGGGTCCAATGAGATGCTCGTGTCTGAACTATGAATATGACAGAAACTCTAAGTCTGTTTCATATTAGCCCGGATTCAACATGGCATATAGCTTTTATTTTTCATAAAGGTGCAATCCTTGGTAAAAAGTGAGTTGGGGAGAACATTTTCAGTTCTGTGCGAGCTATAGCGCAATCAAGAATATCTTGAATTTACATTATCCATTAGGCAGTAAGGATTTTCAGTTGGACAGAATTTTGCCTCTGTTTGAGGCTGCTCTCCTACATTTCAGCCTGGCCTGGCCTTAAGGCATTTAATATCCTTCAGCCTAAATGGTTCATGACCAATCACAATAGCAACCAACGAAACCCCTGGCTAGCAACCTCCAGGAAGAAAATAGGCAATTCCAGTAATTGTACGTGATGCACATACTGTACACTAGAGCTGCCTTCTCAAGGGATTCTGCTTCCAAGCTCTTCTCTTCACAGAGACTGAATTGCCACTAGAAATACATTCACAAAAATTACAATTTTCTAGGCTGAATCCAGGCTGGTTCAATACAGCTCCCATTGGAGCAGTTGCTTTGTCAAAGAATGAAGTCTTTTTGCTGTCTTTGATGCCTCAGTGTTTTTACCCAGTAAGAATGTTGGGGGTGTTGCTCTAGCCTGGGATTTTTTTTGTGCTCGGTTTGTGTGTGTGTGATAGCCTAACAGCTAGCACTACATACATATTTTATATTCCAGCTGGGTTTTTATGTTTTGTCCAAGAAGGGAGAAAAGGTGCTTTTTCTTAAACTAGAATGATGAGTATACATGATTCTTGTTTGACTTGTTAGTAGTCCAGCTGTAGCCTGAAGACTTTCTCTCTCCTACCGTCCATAGCTATTTTCCTAATAGTGATTTATTTTTTTTGTAAATAGAATTTAAGTTAATGTATCTTCTACTGTTCAGTATAGATGTATAGAATATTCTATCTCGTTTGAAGACAAAAGCACTTTGTTCCAAAAAAAAATAAAAGAGGAAAAAAAAAATAAATAAAGAAAAGCATTTTTTTCTTCCATTTGCTGCTATAAGGCCTGGTGTGAATGCTGCAGTGTACTTGACTATTACTCGCTGGGATAGGGCCTATTACCTGTCTTGGTGTATTGCCTGGCACGGATGGATCTATAGCCTGGCTAGGTCTAAGGGTTAGTCGTTGGAACTATCCAGAGCAGAGCCGGTTGGCACGTCTTTGAGAAGTCAGGCGTCTCCTGGTTATACCTATGTATTGACAGATATAGGTGTTGACCTAGCTTGGTACAGTGTAGTATTGTGTTTGTGGTCTTAAGAGGGGTTTTGTTTCCAGGGCCCCTACAATGATTCTGATGATGACGACCTCTTGGTGTCATGATTCATTTGCCTTCAGTAGAGGTTTCCTATGGAAAAAATGATTCTGCTTTGGCCTCCTCTTCAGGGCGATGTACAGTGTAGACACATTTCTCCAGAAAGAGCTATATTGTTATCATTTTTAAACTGATTTCTACTTGTGACATAATGAGGAGGGGTTTAGTCTGGGGCGGACAGTAACAACCTGATGTGAAGAGGTTTTTCCTGGCCGCCTTGGCGAGTTACTATATCACTGTACTGTATGGCAAGCCAATTACAAATGGAGACTCAATCCGGACACTTATTGCCTTCTTAAATAATCTTCGCATACACACAAACAATAAAATGACAATAACAATGAAATTGCAGGCATGTCAGTTGCTGGGGGAGTGTGCCCTAGTGTATGACATTGCCTGCAATGTACTGTCAACACCAACTAATCTGTTTAGCCTGTTAGGCTCAAAATAACATAATTGAGGTAGCAGACATGGGAAGAGTACTTTTTTGAAAATGGATTCAAATATTTTGTGTGCATATTTTATATATATATATATATATAAACATTTTTTTCTTCTTTCTTTTTTTTTTCTTTTTAAACCAAGCACCTTTTAGCCACAACTTTACCCTTGTCTGGCTAGAAGGGCCAACAAAGGTCTGCTGTCTGACCGTCAATAGACTGATGCAGTGCCCAACAGTCTGGTTGGCATAAGCCTTTTGTTGGTTGTCAGTCTTGAGGCTGGTTCAAGAGAGAGTCCTCACAGGTTTTTACATTTAACATGATAGGCGCAAGCTGTGCAACTTTACATTCAAACCAGAAGACTCTGTGGCATTTTAACAGTCAAGGAAATGAGTGAAATTCCAAGGCAGTAAAACGATTCCTTAATCTTTTTCTTTTCTTTTTTTTTCTTTTTTCTTTGACGTAAAACCTATACAGTCAAATATTGTATTAAGATAATAGATTGTGTACGTTTGTGCTACTCTTGTCCAATAAAAGATATTGAATCCATTAAGCTCTTCAATAAATCAGGGTAACATTGTTCTGAAATATGTGATGAAAAACTACAGAAAATATATTTATGTATTCTGATTAATGTCGCCATTCTTTCCTCTGTTCAACAATGTCGTGTATGTATGTTATTGATTATCAAATGTAAATCAATATGGTGCAATGCTCTCTAACACACAAAAATGGCCAATGGACATGAATTGAATAGGTTTCCCAGTTATCCTTTATTCCAATACAAAACATATAAATTCCTTTTACTTTCAAGAGGGATTATACTGCTTTCCCAGTTTGTTCCAACTAGGTTTTTGTCTCATGGTGCTGATTACTTGTGAATATTACAGGAAAAAAAAACAGGCGTTTGATTAAGATATAGCCATTAAGTTTATGTCAATGAATAATTACCACTGTATAAGTGAATTCCATCATTTATAGCAGATGTGAGTTATCTTGGTTGTAAATGTTGATTGATGGCAGGACAATGTCCAGTTGGACCAATCAAACTAAAGAAAGCTTTTTGCTTCAGCAAAGCTAGAATGGAGATTTGTATATTATTAATCTGTGTAATTGTAATTGCTATATACTTTTTAAAAGACAGACCATTAGATTTAATGCCAATACCCAGAGAAGGGATGTACCTACCTATAAATATAAAACAAATATCTTATTTTGACGGAGGTGCTAATTCAATTATTTTGTGAATAAGCTAAATGTTTCTTATACATTTTGGCAATGGCTACTTCCCACTGTGCTCATACTAAGCAGATATATTGAATAAAGGCCTGCATGAGGAAAATTGGCTACATATAAAACCCACCACAATCCCCAACTTAAGTGGCCTGCAGAGTTTTATGTCAAATTTCACTGTCTGGGTTTACACTGCTTTCAAGGCTTTTTGTCTTCTGTCTTGTCTTGGTTTGAGCTGCCCATGTTGCCTGTACAGCATATCTTCTTTTGAGACTGTATGCCTCTACTCCACATGTACTCCCATGTGTAAAATAGATTAGCGGAGGACTGTACCCTTTGAGGAGAATGCAGTTGGAATGTTAACGTTGTGCATGCAGAATCCATAATTAGAACTAAGGATTGTGTTAGAAAAAAATCTATTATACAATTTCTTGAACCAGTTCAGGAACCAATTTTTATTTTATTTTTTCGTTGTCACTCTTGTCTAATTCTGGACACAGCTGATGCAGTCAAAAAGACAGGGATCTTGGTTTAGGATTTGTTCTAGACCCAAACACACAACTATATTAATTGCCCCTGCTTTCACTCCATTTCCTGACTGCTGGTCAATAGACCAACACTGTTAGCTACCTTGCACTTGGTTTTTATGAAATGAAAAACATGTTATTTTGAATATGATGCCTGTTGGACCAGGTGCCTTACTCAAATGGATGGGAACACAAACTTGATCTTTACCTTTTATCAGTCTGGAGGGGAGTTTTCCCTATAGGAGCCACAAGATGGGTTTCCCAAAAACAGATGCTGTACAATAAAAACCTACTTGTTAAGTTTTTTTTTTTTATGTACAGTATTTATATATTTTTTATCTGGCTAAAATTGAACCCTTGATAGAGATCCACCCCATTGAAGAAAACTGAATGAATTAAAGTCATGACTAAGTGTAACTTGCCTAAATGGTTTTGGGAAACCCAGTTATGTTTTAACTCTCTCTGCCCACTACGCCGCTATCGTTATCTGTGTATTGCTGCTGATGTGTCTGTGTAGAAAAGAGAGAATCTGCTATCTTGCTAAAATACCTATCGAAGTACAATACTTTTTTTTCTATGGCTCAAGCATGCAACTCTGTTGCTGCCTCTAGAAGAAAAGGGAAAAAAAAGAGAAAAAAAGTGTATAACTTTGCTATCCAGTGCAACACTGTTGTGAAGTGCCAGATCCTCCTTTAAGCCCATGTTGGCACTGAGTCGCAAGTTGCTAAGCGACAGCCGAAGCATGGAGGAAAACAGTGGTGCTAACACGGTGATTGGGTGCTCATGTGGCATTAGCCATATTCGTTTTATATAGAGGACATTGCTGATCACAGAGATGTGTGACTCTTCTGTTGCTGCTTCTTTAGCTGGTGAATGTAGAATAGTCTTCCTCATAAGGCTTCTAGGAACGGGACACTTACAGAGACATTGTTCCAATTTTAGCTTTTCTATTGTTAACCAGTCATGAATTCCCATAGCGAGATGATAAAGAATTTGTCTATTTTTGTTGGCAGAATACAGAAATATTATGAAAGTTGTATATTTAAATGGCCAATGTCATATGTAAGACTGTTTAAAATGTATATTATATTTTGTAATGTATGCTAGATATTGCACTTCTGAAGCCATTTCTAAATGACAATTTATTGACTTTATTCCCGGTCCTCCCTTCAATACTTATGTATTTTGTGTATTTATTTAGTTATTTATCCTTATATTTAGAGAGATACCGTATATTTGTGAGTCTAGATCATAGAGCTATTTCACTAGAGCTTGATAAACAATGAGTCAGACTCAGCATCAGTTGATGAAACCATTGTCTGGTAAGACCAACCAAAAATATGATGGCTCACTCTGTTCGATGCAATTCAGCATTTGTCTATCCTTGTCAGAGATGTGTGACTCCAGTGTGGAAGCTAGAACAATATTGAGCCCAAAGGTCATCTCAGATCATGTTCAACCTATCTGATCCCACGGGAAATATTCAAATGTGATTCAGCTCAGTGTTCTAGAACAACATGGCTACTACATACACTTTGGCTTTTAGAGTTGTATGAAGGCCTCTATGTGTAGTGGTGTGCAAGTGTTCTTATTAAGGAGGTCCTGAAACCAGCCAGGGGTCACTTGGGCTGGTGGGCAGAGACTCCATCCCCTGCAACAAATCATGGGGGATTTTCATTCCTCTCCTGCAGACTGATTTAAAATTCAAACTATCCACACTCAACAAACAGTAAAAGATATATAGTCTAAACCACCACATTTACCAAAATGACATAAATCCCCTTCAAAATGCCCAGACAAAATGCATGCTGTGAAAAAGTAAAATGTAACAGGTCAAATAATCTGTAGGCGCTCCTTCTGTGTTACTTAATACGATTGATTAACAGTGGCACAGTTTTCAAGTATAAGTCCCAGCGTGTAGAGAATGTGGGAGACGGGACAACCTGAGCTCCAAAGGTGACACATGCCACCCTGATGACAGTTACAGTATGATCATGTATGAACATGTGACTATTATCAACAGCATGGGGTCTTTAGTTAGATAGTCATGTGAGTTAATCACCCCACACACATCCCAGTCTCTTTAGGAAGGCTGTATTTCATTGCTATGTGCTCTGTTAATAGATCTCTCTGTGATGGTTATTATTATTATTATTTTTATTATTATTATTTCATAAATAAGCAAAACCTGCATAAAGTGTATCCTGCTGAAACTAACTTGATCCTCTAGCAATGACGTCTATATTTGTAGTTCACATATATGCCTGTTCGAATACAATATCCTGACAGTCATTATATTTATGTTGTGTAATAAATGTTGTGCTGGCTTTGTACTTTTGTTTTAATGTTTTCATGTAATGTAAACATTTTCTTTTGAGGCACAGTGGTGTGATAGCACAGGCATGGAAATATAAATGTGTCTATAGCTGTAATGTAACAACTTGTTCTGTTTCAGAGCTTTTGACACAGTTTTACGTTGCTGATTTTGACATCCTGCAAGTACCTGCCCCAAAAACAGTTAATTGTGCCTCTCATTAATTTCTATTTGTTTCCTTTTTTAGTTAAATCATCCTTCCAAAGTCAGCCAGGAGTTGATAACACAGTTTTGCTTGTAACCACAATGGTCTGATTATGTTTATTATCAAAGTAATAAAAAACATTAGCACCACAACTTGACGTATTGTATTTATTATCTAACAAATAATACATTGTGATTAATATAGACTTGCACTGAAATGTCCAATTGTGTATTTTCTTTATCAGTCTGATTGTGTACACTTAAGTAGCTTATTGAGTATACTTTGATAATATAAGTCAATTTGTTGAGTTAATTTACGTATACGAGACTGTTCTTCTGAATCTCAATTGCCAAAGTTGATTTGTTAATGCCAGCATTTTTGTAAATTCGGCAATCCAACTTTTTGACCTCGCACTTGCCGTACAATAACAAAAATGGCGGCGCCTCTAGATGTCCACGTACGAATATGTGAACAAGAAATAATAAAATACGATCTCGAGATCAAAGCACTCATTCAGGTAAGAACGAGGGTACCATTGTATATAGTGCCTATTCATATTTTATCATATATTATTGTGTGAGGGAGAATAAACGTATAATACCGACATTTGAAAATGTGGTTTTATGCTAGTGTACGGTCCATTTCGCGTGTGTATCCCTCCCAGGACATCAGGAAATGCTGTGGTCCACAGTCTGCTCTCGTCAAGCTGAATGCGCAGGTCAAAGAGAAGTTCAACCATCTCAGGCTGAGAATACAGGTCAGGTCTTAACGTATCAGGTATGTTGTGTCTAATGCCGTCCAATTTAATAATTGTACAGTTCTATTTGGTTGTTGTCAGGACCTGGAACAAATGTCCAGAGAACAGGACAGAGAAACAGACAGACTGGCGATTGAGAAACAGACAGAGAGCCAGCGTAAGCAGATGTTGAGGTGTGTGTATAGGAACGTTCAAAAGTATTCCTTGTCCATATTGCAGAATAATAAATTGTTAATATCCCTTGTGCTTCTGAAATGCATATCAGCGAGGAGCTTTTGTTTTCTGTTTACACTATTTATTACGTTGTCAAATTATCCATCCATCCATCCATCCATCTTCTCCCGCTTATCCGGAGTCGGGTCGCGGGGGCAGCAGCTTCAGCAAGGGGCCCCAAACTTCCCTTTCCCGAGCAACATCAGCAAGCTCTGACTGGGGGATCCCGAGACGTTCCCAGGCCAGTTTGGAGATATACTCTCTCCACCTGGTCTTGGGTCTTCCCCGAGGCCTCCTTCCAGCTGGACGTGCCTGGAACACCTCCCAAGGGAGGTGTTCCCATGTGTCAAATTATGAACACAAGAAATATTTACCCTACACCAAATTGAGAATTAAATAATTTTGTTTAAGGCTTATTGTCAGTGGTTTTACTTCATTAACCGTCTGCACATAATCTGAATTTCCATCGTGGCTGCAGGCCCAATACTACTACTAGTTATTAAATCAAGCATTCAGTATTACAATTTCCAAAGTAGCCAAACCATGAGTCATATTCTACTATTTTAGTGAAATAAACCAAATTCTTGAAAATGTCTTAAAATGGCAAACTAAAGGAGGGTTCTACAAAGGAAAATCAAGTATTTTTCCTGCTAGCATTTACTATTTTCTGTAACGTGTGTAATGTATGCTGTGTCTTGTCAGTAACCAGACTGTGTGGCGTAAAGCTAACCTGGCCTGTAAAATGGCCATAGACGATAATGAGAAGAACGAGCTTTTGCACAGAGCAGAGAGCACGACCACCAGACAACGGTGAGCATAATCAATCCCTTCTACTAGCTGAAGAGTTAACTGAGAGATTGGATCATATACATAGATCAAATCAATCATTGTCGTTATAGGTGGAGTCAACATTGTGAAATAATACTTTTTTAGTCAAATACAGCGATCACATAGACTTATTTAGTAGGCCTATGTGCATGCCTACCCAATTCTGTGCTGTACAGTAACGTTTTATGTTCATGTTTTTCTACTCCATTCTCTGTGGCAGAAATTCTGGGAGCTGGCGTACTTTGAATATTAGCCACATTAATTGTCGTACAGGGTTAAATCCAAAACCAAGAAGTTGTGAATATTGCTGCCATAAACTATTGTATTCAGTAGTTACATATGCCCAGCATGGGATATTGTGTGCGTGTGACCTACCTAGTTTCTGAAATTTGATGTTTGACGGACAAAATATTATGAGGACAGGACACCTCAAAATATTATATGCAATAATTGTGTGTGTGTTAGGAAGGCAACCAAGGAAACCATAGTGCAGACCAGTAGTGGCATCACAGAGAGTCTGATGTCAGTCAGCAGAATGATGTCTGAGCAGGTCAAACAAAGCGAAGATACCATTGGCACACTGGGTAAGACCCCTAGTTAGGAATGCTATTTTGTATGCGTTACATGTGGATGAAAAGTCTATGTACACAGTAGGGGTGTTGCGATATACCAGTATTCACAATAACCGTGATAATGAAATATTGATGTAGTGGTGAAAATTCATATATGATAATATAATCTAAACAATCCAGCACCTCCCGTTAAGACAGATGGAAGGTTTTTGTAAAAGTAACAGGCGGTGAGTGCAGGGTATACGTAATGAGACACACAAACAGGGAAAAAAGCCTTTGCTCTGCATTTAAGGAACTCTCCAAAGCGACAGCTAACAGTCAGCAGAAACTCGGAGTACAACGCAATGTGCCGCAACATGGCAAAACAACAACTCAACAGAAAACAACACATTCACAACCAAATAATAATCCTCAAATTGGATGGTCCACCAGGATGGTCCAAACCAGGGGTTCAAACCCCAGTGCTGACCTACCTGTAAGCATCCTTGAGCAAGATGCCTACCTGCTCCTGGTGGTTGGTTGCACCTTGCATGGCAGCAGTCACTATCGGTGTATGAATGTGTGTGAGACTCGGTGAATGTCAGGCAAAATACTGTGAAGCTGTTTGGATAAAAGCACTATATAAATGCGCCCATTTACGATTTACTCACATCATTGACACAGAGGAAACTATAAACAATCAACGTTAATCGGGTTAACGATAATATATAATATTATATATTGATATCACGATAAAATCGTTATCGTGAATTATTTTGGCCACAAGGATTGTGGAGTTGAAAATCTGATATTGTCACACCCCTTGTACAGTTTGTATTGAACAGGTGTATACAGTGTGTTTGCGGAAGCAGTGTGTAAAGAACCTGGCATGCAGGGTCTTGAGATGAGGAACAATGTATTTTATTTCCACTCATATTTAACTTAACAAAATTTACGTTTATTGAATTATGTTTTAATGAATTGCTTATGTACCTGTATGTCTTTTATGCTATGATTTTATGTTGTATAGTGTTGCACTCTGCCCCCTCTGGTCGGTAAATGCACTGCACCCTGTTAATCTCATGCGTCTCTTCTTCCCCAGCCAACTCATCCAGGACGGTGCAGGAGACCAACGAGGAGTTCAAGGCCATGACAGGAACCATCCACCTGGGCCGCAAGCTGATCCTCAAGTACAACCGTCGGGAGCTGACCGACAAGCTGCTCATCTTCCTGGCCCTGGCTCTCTTCTTCGCCACGGTCCTCTACATCCTCAAGAAGCGACTCTTCCCTTTCATATAGCTGACTTCTTCCTCACCTTGAGCCCTTCTCACTTTCCTTATTCTGCAGGAAGGCATGCGGACATCCCTCCAGATGTGTTCCCCATATAGCTGGGGGTCTGGGATGGAAGAGAAGGTTGTGTGGATTGGCTTGGGATCTCTGTTCTGACATTTTTACAGCAGTCTGCATTACTCTGTCATAATTTCCTACATTAGAAGATTTTTTTAATTTATATTTATATATAATTAGTAGTCCTTGCCACAATTATTTCAGATGTTCTAATGTAGGAAATGGTTAGGTTGCAGTGGGTCAGTGTCTATACCAGGTCTGGAGGGTCCTGCTAATTATATGCAGTCATTTAATTGTTACTGCCTGGCTTTTGTAGTGCATTCTCTCTCTATTTGCTAATATAAAAAAGCTAATATAAAATAAAGTTGTATAGCTCCAACCTGTTATATATGCATTAATGTAGTTGTACCAACAGATGGCACTAGATCCAAGCTCACTCACACTATCCAATAGTGTGTGTGTGTGTGTACATGATTTTGTTTAAATATTTTGCAAGATGCCTTTAAATGTCTGAACATCTTTATTGTGTCTTAACTCTTGTAAAAATCGATACACATGTATTTATAAAAATAATGAAATCATACAAAACATCACCTGAAACAATGGATTTGAATGATATGCAATGGAGGCAATCACCAGAAATGCACATTCAAATCAATATGATTGAAAACAGGCTGCTCTTCTTCTGCAGACTGTATCCTGAGCAATGTTGTGTTTTTTTTTTAGGCTTTAGTATTTTTTTTTTACAGGAATCTTAGACTATATAGAGCATAGTGATTCAGCAACAATAATCATAAATAAAAACAAACTTAAATAGGTAGTTAATCAGCTGCCCTTGAACTGAAGTTAAGGGCTCTGGATTTGTGTGTGTGTGTGTGTGTGTGTACACACAACATACCAGTATAGTGTATTGAGGTGAGGTAGGTTTCTGTTATTAATGTCTTGTATAAAGTATTAATATATCATAAATGCCTCTAAAGGATTAAATAACTTAGTTTGCATTGCTGTTATAGTTAATACAATGAAGGTAGGTAGACAAATCTGTCTTGTCTATGGAGTAATGAGACCAGGCTTGGCTATGGTAGCATTGTCCGTCTGAATGCGCCCTCTGCTGTCCTCCGGAAGGACTGCAGGGCTTGTCACGTGACTTTGACCCCTGGTTGACTGGGGTACATTAAGAGGCATGACGGTGGTGTTCTGCAGAGAATGGGATTGGTTGAGAGGGCAGGTGCTGCTCAAGCTGCTGCACAGCGCCCCCCACTGTTGGCCGCACTGTATGCGCAGACGCTGCCCGACCCATGACCTCACCTCCTCCCCACACCCCAACAGGAAGTTCACCAGCTCCACATAGGGCCTGGCAAGAACATAAAGATACAGCATTACTTCAAGCCAGGCCATAGTAGTGTCGTTAAAGTGTGATATGGCCACACAAGGATGAGCAGGTCCCCATAAACAGCGCATTTGCTTGTGCGCATGAATGCATGAATGCATTGTTCAGTGGTGTGCCTCAAGCTCACTTTAACAGTTGTGATATAACTTTTTTCTGAAGGTATTCCCCTCAACTGAGGGATTTCATAGGTAATTGTGGAGAAAATGCTAATTCCGCTCAGGTAGTATGGCACTATATGCTACATAAACACCAGGAAGAATGCTTAGCATTAGCTCCAGAGAAGAGATATCCTACTGATTTTGGCTGCGTGTGTGTGTGCCTGCCCTCACCCTGGTGGAAACAGCAGGTGAAAGTGGACCAGGTCTGCCATGGTGTCTATGTGGTGTCGCAGCGCTAGACAGAGCTGATGTTTGGAGTAGCACTCTCTCTGTAGCGAGAACACCATCTCCCTCACCGCTCCACACCGCCGGCTCACGCAGCTGAAGCGCTGGCGTAGGCCCAGAGCCATGCAGCGCAGTGCGTCCTTCACAAACGACTTGCCCTGTAAACAGAGGCGTCATTCATAGGTTAAGGTCACCGTCTACAGCGAGGCGTGTGACTTTTATTGATTGATAGGTCAAGCAAAAAGTACTAAAAGCCCAGAGGAAAGTGTAATATATGCATTTCCAAATTGGCCCTCGCTGCTTTTGCTCATCGTTCATCGACTCCAATGGTGACAAATATGTCAGTTTTGGAACTTGTGCCTGGTAATTTGTGTCCACCTCACAGCGCTGGCTTGTGTTTCATACGAACCAGGACGATAAACTGATATGTATTTTTGCTAATTTACCATGGACACAACTTCACTTCAAAACAATAGATAGTATATCAATAGGGCCTTGAAATCCAAATGTGGTCAAGATACATCAATGTGTTTTGTGTGTTAACACATTAAGCGTTAAGCCATTTAGTGTACACTTATTTATTCTTGTTTTTGTTATTTCTGCCATTATAGAGCAAACTGTATACATACTGTAACATACCGTACTAGTATACACACTGTTTGTTTATGGAAACACATTACTGCACTTGTATGTATGTATACAGAAAGTTTCACCGTTCCTATGTATTGCACAGTAAAACAAACACTGTTTACTGGTGATCCATTGCTGTATTCAGTATGCCCTATGGAGGACTAGAACTGGAGTAGGCCTACCAAAGCCACAACCAGTCTCCAGTTTACTTTTGTACATCATTTATCTTATAATACATAATTCTATTGTGATTGATAACATTTGAATTGGTCTCTCCCAGTATAAACAGGCTTGTCTGTCTGCATGTAAGGGAACACATAAATAATTAATTAAATTAGCACCCCCATCACCCCACACACACGTATGTACGCACGCACAAGTATACACAAACCTGTGAGTCATATTGCCCAGCATTGTGTAGCAGAGTTAGACAGATGTGGTGTAGCCCTCGGATTTCACAGGAGTTGTTATTGAAACACTGAAAGTTCCCACAGCCAACATCCCCGGAGCTCAGCAAACAGCTCTGGATTTCCACTGAGAGGGGTAAAACAAAGAGAGCTAAAGTTAGTGTGAAACGAGCGTCATGCTTGAATAGTGGTGAATCTGATCTATAGGGGCCTACAAAACATGCACGACTGCATTAGGGGACGCGCAAGGCGGGAAGGTGCCGGGTGAGAACGCCTACAGCTACAAAGGGAATGTGCTTGGATATGAACGAGCAAGGCGCATTAAATTACAACGCACCAACAGAACCGGAGACTGTGGCAGGCCGGCAGTTAGCTGCCGGTGAGCATTTAAACAGGGGTAGTTAAACAGTTCTGAAACCGGATCAAGACGCGCTGCACCTAAACACCACCAGGGTCATGTAGACAACAACTATGGCGCAACAGTGTGGACGTAGGCTACCGGGCACATGTAAAAAATATAGCCTAAATGCTTTTACGAATGAGATAGGCCTATTGAATGTATAATGTAGACTGGCTATATCATAGACTGAGTAAGTGAATAGGCCAATCCTGAAATACTGTTTTTGACATGGTAACTTTCAACAGAAATGGAAGCTACAGTAGCCTATAGCCTATTCAGTTATCTCTGGTAAAAAATAAAAATAAAACATTTAAATTAAGGTAATATAAAATGAATCGGGGGTTTTCCACAAATTTAAAATAAACACCTACCTGTATTCTGCAGAGAGCGACGTTTTTTCTGTAGTTTGTCCTGGTGTTCTAGCGGATCTGTCAGCACCTGTTGACAGATCATGAGCAGAAAAAACAAAATGGACAACTTCAAGTGCATCTCTGGAGCAAACTCAATCCAGAAGATCCAATTGTTGCTGTCAGATTCCCACCGCCACAAGGAGGATAGGTGGGAGAAGTCTGTATGGACAGCTGTGACCGTGCATTAGAACTCTGCAGAACGCAGGCTGACTATAAAACTGCGTGCTGCGCGTTCACTGCAGCCTGAAGGATGTAGCCCGCTCGCTGTCTGCACCAACCACAGCGCAGCGTGGCGCGGTGGGCGCGCGCACTCTTCCGTGTGGGGTCAAAATGGCCCAGGAGTCAGGACGATCATCTATTTATTTGTTTACGTTAGGCATGTAGATTTATAGTTATCATCCACTTCTTGTCTGCCTGTCTTGAACTTACACAACACAATAACACCGAATTCATAATCATATTTTAATGTATCTCATTATATGTTATCTTATAGTCTTATCATATAAGTATTTCTTTAGTAATTGAATATGGGGATGCCTGCATTGCTTACTACTATATCCATTTATATTATACACTACACGCACTGCAGGTATTTAGTAAAACTATATTGCACAAACTATTATAACTATTATAAAGCAATTCTTAAGAACAAACATAAGATGTTCAAAACTCTATCAACGGGTTAAAATATTCTGATGACGTGCTGGAGAGGGTCTGTTCTGGAGTGCCAGGGCACACATAGGTCAATAGGCTCATGAGATCAACACTTAATTAACCCGCAACTGCAGCCAGCCAGCAAACCAGCCAATTGAGTGTGAGTGTGTGCGTGCGTGCGTGCGTGCGTGTGTGTGTGTGTGTGTGTGTGTGCGTGCGTGCGTGCGTGCGTGTGTGAGGGTAAACAGCTGTTAGCTTAGCAGGGGGACGTGCAGGAAGGAGCATGTACGAAGCCCCAGCAGTCTTGTGTCTTGTGTAGGTATAATTATACAGCATGTGAAGCAGGCTGTATAGCCTCGACACAGAACACAAGTATGCTTACAAACCAACATCATCATGTCTTTGTATAGATGCAATTTAGACAACGTACACAAACACAAATTGAGATGTATATGTACTGTATATTTCCTTCAAACATAACTCAACACTTGTTTAAACACATTTCATTTATTCTAATGTTGTTCCTACGTATACAGTACTGTATGTTCAGATACATTTCTTAACATACATTATTGACTTTACTTGCCACATATGTAACACACACACACACACACACACACACACTCTCTCTCTCTCTCTATCACACACTTAATGTTAGCCTGACACAGCCAATAATGTACTTTTCATTATATCTATGGTGTTATCTAATACCACGGGTTCTAATACATCAACAAGGCAACTGGATGTCAGGCAACTGCTAACATATTGGCTAACGTTTTGATATCTAACTTTTTGGTCATCCTCAGAATAATATACAGTGATGGTTAATATCTGAATGCCAATAAACGTTTTACAGAGGACTGCCTAAAGATGTTCAAAGCTTAGAGCCTGGTTGTTATGCTTGTGTGTTGGAAATGGCCATGACCCCTGACCTGTAACCCCTGGTTAAGGTCAAAGGACATTTTGTGTGTGTGTGTGTTTGTAGGGGCCCATGTATAGGCTTACTCATTAGGGACTATGTTTTCATGTGAAACTCTTTTCTTTCAACCATTCTTTCCCTCTCTCGCCCTGCTTCAGAACATTCCAGCACTTCCCTTACACAAGCTCTGTTGACCACTCCAACAATGAACATTAACCCTGTCCACCCCAACCAGTGTTGGGCAGTAACTAGTTACTGTAATATTATTACCTTTTCAGTAAATAGAAGTGTAACTAATTACTATTTACGAAACAGTAATGATATTACATTTACTCATCTAAGTAATTAAATAATGTTGCATTTTTCAGAAGGAGCGAGGCAGGGTAGTGATTGTGAAAGTAATATAATGTAACTAGTAATGTAACTAATTACTTTTAATACCCAGTAATATTATTGCTTCTTGAACAAGTAACTAGTAACTATTCCTGAGTCACTTTTCCAACACTGTGTTGGACACACACTGTGGATGTGTGTTTTCCAACACACATCCATACACGCCACACGGACAGCATGTCATTTTTTGCAGCTTACACGCAAATGTAAGTGCATGCAACAGACAGATGCTTGTACACAAGTACAAAATACACACTGTAACACAAACACTGTACACGCAGTGCTCTCTTGTACTCCCTGTCCATCACATGACCATGTAATGGGAAAACCCAAAACGTAAACACACCAATAGCAAATAGGAAGGAATTCTTGCAGCTTCTTTTGCGAATAAGCACTTTTCAATACTGAGTACTCCTTAAAGAGTAACTGCACCTTCAAAAAATTGTTTTGAGATGTAAACTAATAGGACTGAACTGTGATGAGACACATTGCTGGTGTTAATGTTGACAAAATTCCAGTTTTTAGAAACATCTTGATTTTATGGTATAAAAATGGCTCTACACACATATCTGTTAAAAATGGCTCCAGGACCACTCCTGCGTCATCAAATTAATATGTTAACGTTAATGAGGTCCCCCTCTCAGCTCCATGACTGTTTTAGAGTTTTTTTTTTTTTTGTGCAATGGGGTGAAGTCAGTCTCAGATCTTAGAATTGCATGAATTTCTAAAAATGTTGTCACTGAATGCATTTGCATCAAAGAAAATTTATAAAAAGGTTTTGAGGAATGCATTTAAAAAAATCTAAATCTTCAATACTGTGTTCACTTTTGGTAGAATTAGTTGATTGAAACATGTATTGTCTTGTCTTACTGTAGGTGCATCTAGACATATTTAACTGTTTTACCAAGCTGCATGTACGTAAAGGTGAAGATTTTAGACATATGGCCACAGACAATATAGACATCAGTGCTGTAATATACTGTAGTTAACTATAAAGTTGCTTGTATTTGCAGGGATCCTAATGACAAAAAATGACCAAACTTTAATAATTCTTCTCACTCTCTAAGCCTCATTGCACTGCATTAATGTAGTGATAAGCAGGCTACATGTTCTTACAGGTTTTAAGGTTATTCCAGTGAGATTATGTTTCTATTATTTTCTATCTACAACAATGTTCCTATACAAAATATGTTATATTATTTTACATCCAAACATAGGAGCAAATATTCTGTGGTATGATTCCTTCACAAGTATGATTAGAATACCACCCCACCTAGAGGTTATTTATTGTTTCAACCTTCCCTGCCTAGTCTCAAACTTGAAAACAGATGAGGCCTCACTATTGTACTAAGTGAGAAACTTCAGGGTAATCTGTAAATGTATTGACATCCATTACAAGAACATAAAAAAATAGAAAAAGATTTGCTATCAACATTTTGACTCTTCTTCCAGTTTATAGCTTAGTAACTGAAAAATACACGCCACCGCCAACACACACGTGCCTAATTTAATAGAATTAGACTAGAGGTCAAACAAAGGACTCCTTGGCTGATAGAAACACAGCACAGGGCCCCCTATCACATATCGTATCAAATGTTTGGTTGCCAGGTCAACAATGTATAGGGCGGCCTATGGTGCCATGTATTAAAGTACTTTGTAATGGTGTAGCCTTCTGTATACAATGCTAAGCCATTAAAATCATTATTGACAGATTCAGATATTTATAGCTAAGTTGTATTTATGTTAATGTTCTGTACCCCCAGCAGTACCTCTGAGGACCCCCTAGGTGTTCTGGACCCCTGTTGAAGACCTCTGATTTACGCAATAGTAATAACATTTATTTGTTTTTAATCAAAAAACAACATGATAAACCAGCCTTATACTACAAATAAAAAAAAAAGTAAAACAATCACCCATCATAATTTCAACATCAAAATGTATCAAAACACACATCCATCTAGACTCTGAGAATGGCTCTTGCGTCAGAGGGCTGAACACACATGCAGTGATCAGAAACAGTGACTACAGGGATGCGGTTAGAAACAACTTATTTCTTAGAAAGTCCTTGATCTCCTCACTTCTGATGCTACATGCGTCCACAGGTCAGGTCCAGCTCTGGAATCTTCCGTGTAAACATATAATGTGGTCCCATGTAGCTGTGGCAGGAGATGAGAAAAAGATGAAGTGTCCATGTTCTTATAATGGATGTCAGCGCGTGCGCACGCACGCACGCACACACACACACAAAAGCTATAACAATAATAATTTCAAAATTATTATATATTTTTTCTTCAGAATTTCAAACAACATATCAGAGAATTTTCACATTCTGAATAATTCAGTGCATGAAAATGAAGTCTTGCCTTTTGGGTTGTTAACTAAATACATGTTTTTCAACATCTCTAATGAAACATCATTGTAGAGTTGTAGTTATCCTTAATTTTCCAGTGAAAACATTCAGCTTTGATCCTGGGATATTTCACAGCAAAATATTTTATTCCGTATAGTTTAAATCCCCGCAGAACATTCACTGACCTCAGGGGGTTTTGGGGCACGCAGCAGGGGCGATTTCTGTCACCTCTGTCTGTTCAGAAGTGACTGGATTGGAAGAATTGAACAGGCTCTCCTCTTTTCTGTCCCCTGACAGGAAGTCATGGATGGCAGTCTCGATGTGTGGTCTGAAGGTGTGGTTCAATTTAGGGTCTACCACTTGGGTAATAATCCTGTCTACACCACACTCCAGCATACCCGACCTGAATACAACACAGGCATACAACATAAATAACTTGTAATACCCTAGGCAAGTGGATTGAAGAGCAAACATGTGACTCACTGTACAACACTTTGCCTCAGTCCATTTCTCATTTGATTCTTGTTAATTGACGGATTCCATTCTTGTGCGCTCAGATGAGTTGTAACGAAGTTATCAACTTTCTGTCGCAGGTTCTGATAGGCAGGCTAGTGAAGAAATAACAGCAGTGGTAAAAGTGAAGTTAACTCAGTGGGCGCACATATTGTAGCCTATAGTACACACAGTACACCAAAAAGTTAAATGTGACTATACCTTTGTATCTACATCTGCCAGACAGTCTCGGCGGAACTCGTCAAAAAGACCTCTGTTCTTCAGATGTTCCACTATTAGGGCGATCAGCTGCGGGTCACCGGGAGGGAGGTTTGCCGCACTGGCATTGCCACTGCTACCCTCCGCCATAGCCAAACAAAGCCAGACAGGCCTTCTTTGGATGTATGAATTAGCAGCTATAAAGCTAGCTCAATACTTGTTTTCATACATTAGGTGGGATAGATTTCACATGAGTCAGGAGTGTTCGGATATCAGAGTTACCATCCACGAAGTAACCCCGTTCACAAATTCGACTATTGTGCTGTATTGTATTACAAATCAAACGCACTATTTTGCTTCCATACATGCAATTCCGGTGTGGTCTGGGGAGCCCGGAAGTGTTTGCTTATTCAAGTATCATCGCGCAATACGATATCGATAACGCTAGGAAGGTATAGCTGATCGATAACATAACTTTACCATTTATATAAACATGTATACTATTTTACCTTGGTGTGTTGATAAGCTTCTAAATGCAATAAGACAATATTGCAAACCTTCGCGCTCTGCCCGGTGTTGACGTGTGTTAGCCACATAGCTAGGTGCTACTAGCTGCCTGGCAAGGTTTATTATTAACAACTTCTATCCTAATTATCTTATTATATCTATCATAATTGACGCATTATGTTGTCTTTATTTTAAATAATTTCAGAGTCAATTACATTGGATCGGTGACCTAAATAGTTGACCCGAGTTGTAATGCAATGTGATGAGTTTAAACTATGTCACTGACCCCATTTTCACAGGTATCCTTTACTTTCTTGCAGTATTTTTTAATTTTTCTGTTTCATCTTATCTATACTGTACAATGCCATTTGAGCATTGCGATGTCTAAACAAACTTATGCTAAATCCGTGCGAATAAACGTGTCAAATATTTTGAGCTTTTTGTCCAGGCCAAAATGGATTAGCAAAGGATAACATTAAATTGCACCGTGATTTGTTGTGCATATAAAAAACGTGTGTTGCTTGTCCAGAATAATTGATAATATACATATAACAAACTAATTGTACGTTTCTTGTGTGTATCTTGGTATGATCTGTGTTCTTCAGATGAGTGGTGATTCAGATGGGAACAAGGCGTTTCTAGAGCAGCTGCGGTTGCAGAAACTGTATGGCCAGCCAAAAGAAGATGGCTCAGACCCGTACACTTACACTGACCCGGGAGATGGGACCGTATATGACTGGGACCATGATAAAAAAGCTTGGTTCCCAAAAGTATGACTCATCATCCTGCATAGCAATATGCCATGTTACAGTAGGCCTGTTTTGTCATATGCTGCTGCTGAATACTGTTGTTTTATGTGGCACATGCTACCTGAGTAGTTATGGTATAACTAGACATTAATTGGTTAACAATTAGCTAATACATTTCAGCATATTCGCTAAACTCCTTTACTCAAGTGTGAACTTATTTGAATCGTAGATACCATTCCACTAATAAGGAATATATAGGATTATATATAGATTGATATAGACTTATTTTCTATTAATACATACCTTTTTTGTGTGGTTTCAATTTTTTTTCCAGATTACAGAGGACTTTATTGCAGCCTACCAAGCGAACTATGGTTTCACTAAAGATGGAGTTCCGGACCCTACCAGCGCTGAGCCAATAACGCCCAACCCAGACGTTGACACCACAGCTCAGGAGAACCCTAAACCAGCCCAGACATCTAGCGAGGACCAGAATGAGGAGAATGAAGCCAAGCAGAAAGCAGAGAAGAGGAAGGCAGAGCCAGGTATTGATTGTGCCATGACATACTCGTGGTTAGGGAAGATATGACGACATAACATTTGTCCACCTGTTGCGCTTTTCTTATAGGATTGCATATACATGTACGGTATGTTGTGGAGCAGTCCCATTGAGCCAACACAGAGCTGCATGTGTATTTAGTTAAGTGGTATTCAGGTATTAACAGGCAGATATGCTGTATACAGCTATCTATCTGTCTATCTTGTCTGTCTTATTTTATCTATACACACATACACACTATTACTCAACTCATGATAAGATTTGGACGTATGTCCCACCCCTAATGTAGGTTTCAGTTTGTATGAACATACTGTATTAATATAATCATTAATACATGTTTCTTGTTCAGGATGGTTTGATGTGGACCAGGATAAGAACACTAATGTCTATGTCTCAGGTTGGTATCACCCAATTCTTGGTTGAAAAGACATCTCCATGGATCTCTATTAACCATCTTCTCTCCTCTCCACAATTATGTTAATGTTTTTGCTCTTTAGGCCTCCCCCCCGACATCAGCTCAGAGGAGTTTGCTGAGCTGATGTCAAAGTGTGGCATCGTGATGCGAGACCCCATCACTGAGGATTACAAGGTCAAACTCTACAAGGACGGGCAGGGCAACCTCAAGGGAGATGGCCTCTGTTGCTATCTCAAGGTGTGCATGTTGTATTGCTTCAAGCCCTTTGTGTAATTACCAAAAGCCTCACATTTTAGTTTGGGAATATGCTCGTATGTTTTGATTTGATCTTTCATCTACACATTGGTTAGGAAAATAACACAACGGTCTACGAACCACTTTGATTTAGCGTCAACACAATACGCTACAGATGATGCTAATAATAATAGGTGATCCAGACGTATTCATTCAAGTCACATTTCTGGTTGCTGTATTGGCTGACTAGGTGTGTTTATGCCTCTGCAGAAGGAGTCTGTGGCCCTGGCTGAGCGTCTGATTGATGATTCTGAGGTCAGAGGTTACCGTCTCCATGCTGAAGCAGCACGCTTTGAGCTGAAGGGACAATATGATGCCAGCAAGAAGAAGAAGAAGAACAAGGAGTACAAGAAGAAGCTGCAGCAGCAACAGAAGTAATCCTGCTCTGTTCAAACATGATTGGTCATTTCATTTGTTAGCTTGGTTAGGTGACGCTGTGCTCAGTCTTTGAAAGCTAGTAAACTCTCCCCTCTGTGTTTCTGTGTTAGGCAATTGGACTGGCGGCCGGAGAAAAACCGAGAAGTGCGAAAGAGAAATGAGAAAGTTGTCATCATCCAGAACATGTTTCATCCCAGTGACTTTGAGGTGGGGAGAGATAGAAAGGCACACACACACTCACATACCAAGGTCATTATTGTAAACTAAAATAAAACTATAAAGAAGCTTAGAAATACATTGTATTAGTGGACATAAACATGTAAGTAAGAAATTATAAAAAAAAACAGAAACTAAACAAAAACTAATGCATGCTTCAAAGCATTGAAGCATGACCCACCTACATAAAATTACTACGTGCAAAAAAAAAAAAAAATGTATCTGTTGATTTGAATGAAATGCTAATACAAGGTATAGTTGTTTGCAACGCTCCTGAACTACTTGAATGGGCTTAGCGAGTGTGGCTCAGTCAGCAAAGTTCTAGTGCGCTTGCAGTGTGAAACCTAACTTAATCAGATCAAATGTATACAAGTAACAAAAACACGAACCTTGGTCCTAATTTTCAGAGGTGAATTCCCTCAGTTTAAAGGACTAGAAATACTAAAAAAAAAACTAGCACATGTTAGGAAAAAATGTTATAGACTAAAAACTAAAGTAAATACAATTTAAGTTCATTAGAAAGTGAAAGTTAAACCAATACATAATAACCTGTCCTTGACACATAGAAAGATGTACTACTTTTTAATTTGATTGTGTAATCCCTCTGAGTGTCAAACTCAGATCCTGACACAAATCAATCTGATTGCTACACATCATAATCTTAAACAGATGGGGGTATTGTATTGGAATACCATTGACTGTAAGGACCATGAATCATGGCTGAGGGGGGCGAGGAGTTAAGACAATAGCTTCATCTCATCTGTGTGTGTGTATTGAATTTACATTCCCAGAGACATGCTGTACCAATATCAAGGAGGTTTCGCAGAAGCCAAACCCTGTCTGTGCCTTGTTTAGGTTTAGGAAAGCATAGCCCTACCACGCCTGCCAGCTGAGAGGCCTGTCTGCAGTGCTCATAGACTCCAACTCTGCCCATCCCTTCACGCTCATTCATGGACATATAAACACTGACCCAGGGCACAAATGTATATAATGCATGGAGGAGTGTAACTGTAAAGCTCCTTGTTGTTTCCTAGGAAGATCCACTGGTGCTGAACGAGTATCGTGAGGATCTGAGGACAGAGTGTGAGAAGTTTGGGGAGGTCAAGAAGGTCATCATCTTTGATGTACGTTAAAAGCATGTCTGTAATGCTGTTTCCTAGAACCTGGCTAATCACTGAACAACAACTGACCAAGTGTCCCAGGATAAAAAGGGAAATGTCGGCCTTTGTGTGTGTGTGTGTGTGTGTGTGTTCTCTAGATTTAGTCAGAGTGTGTGTGTGCGCGTGTGCCCGCATGCAAGATACTGTAAAAACACAAAAATAGGATATACCAATTACAGAGCAGAGCCATGTTTTACCATGTTTCCAAGTGTTCAAGCATGTACTGAATACAAAGCTTTCTCTATTCCTGTTAGTTTACAGAGTAGATGTGCAAATGTACTGTATATTCTTAGCTGTTTAAGATAATGACATTCACATGTTGGTGCATGTACAGCAATGTGTACAAGTGTGTTATGTGCATTGTAACAATGATATGTATACTTGTATGTACAGAAGTGTATCAGTGCAGAAGATAATACCTGTGTGTGTGTGTGTGTGTTGCAGAGACACCCAGACGGTGTGGCGTCAGTAGCATTTAAGGAGCCAGAGCACGGTGATCTGTGTATTCAGGCTTTGAATGGACGCTGGTTTGGAGGCAGACAACTCTCTGCTAAACTCTGGGATGGAACAACAGACTATCAGGTACTGACATGGCTGCACAATATTCCACATGCAAATATCCAAATGTCACGCAAACTGGTTGCAGTGTGCGCACATCAGACACATTGCAGTTTATAATCCAATTAGTACATTCTCCTTGGCTAGTGACAGTACTTTGCCAATGCTATGATAGTGTGTGGTGCAATCTGCACCATTTTGTTTGTTATAATTCAGAGCCAGGGCTGGTAAGAAATAATTCTCTGTATGTGTGTCCGCGCACTGATTTGCACACAGAACGCGCAACAAACGGACAGCTAGGAGATATTCGCTGAATTTGACAAAAAGTGCATTTGCTTAACGAAAGCCGACTACACCTTCAACATTAACATATCAACCTTCAGGATGGTGGAACGTTTACTGCATGTTCAATAAACGCAGACGGCAGTGGACTGAAGAGCAGGTTCAAAACACGGATGATTTTGGCAACAAAGCGATCGTTTGCGTTTTACTGCTTGATGTGTTTCAGCAGCACAGATGCACAAGATGATGGCGATGGCAGAACCAGCGTGGCTCTGGGTAGAACCACCTCTGTCGGTGCATAGTGCAATATTCCATTTGAATGTCCATAACCATAATGGTTGTGTGTCAACATATTCCGATTTATAATTTAATGCAAAAGAATGGGACGTTATACATTTAAGATTAAATAATATGGCAATGAAAGTGACATGTGGTACTCTTACTAAATAATGATGATGGCATATACTCACAAATAGGCTGCTTATAAAACACCCAAGCAAATATGCGTCTACACTTCCTACACGTCATTGAGCAACACTCGCCACGGCCATTTATTAAACATCTTTGAAAGTAGTTCAAGAATGTAGCACATTTTGAGGAAACGTGTCGTTCAGTTAAAGTTAATTGAATGTTCAGAACATTCAGTCCACTGAACAAATCCTTAAATAAGTCCTAGAAAACGTCCAAATTGATTTATACTAGGCCTAGAGCTTTGGAGCACCCATATATGAAAATATCAACTTAAAGATATAGTCAGCTATTGCAAGTTAAATGTAAGCTAATACACGTTTTATCAAATTCACTGTGGGTATTGAAAAAAGTATCCGATACTTCTACACAGCCCTGGCTCCTTAAATAGTAATATAAACGAAATGCTGAACACCGCTCACAACAACAAAGTCATCGTGCAATTTGCTTCACAATGCATTTCTATGAGTGAGGCGGCACCGCGAAGGACCGCGGAGCGATACTGTGTTGATTTGAGATATGAGTGTGAAACCAATCCATCTCCATGGAACTCCACGGCCTTGTTACTGCGTCATCCTGTGCACACAGGTGGAGGAAACAACCAGAGAACGAGAAGAACGTCTGAAGGGCTGGGCCAGTTTCCTGGGCGACGGCAACAAGGACGGGCAGCAGCAGCCCACCGATGCCACCAGGCCTGGCGAGCAAGCCCCAGACACAGCCGCAGAGCCAGGGCCTGACCCAGGTAGAACCGCAGCCCCCCCAGAGTCAAGCCCAGTTAAGGGGCCGAAGAACCCCCTAGAAACACAAAGCCCACTGACAGAAAAGAAACAGGAAGAGGAAGTAGGATCCACAGACAGTAGCCTGGCAGGAAGTGATGAAGAGGAGGGTTAGACCCACAGGCATGTCATCACCATGGCAACTTATGAAGGGAAGTCCTGCCCACGAAGAGAAATGATTGGTTACTGACTGGTTAAGTCCAAGAAAAAAGAACTGGACTCAATAGTGTGAGCTATTTTCTAATTGAGTTTGTCGTGGAATAAAATTCATTTCTAAATGTTTTAATTATGTTCAGATTTGTTTAATGCTGTAGTTGGTTGTATTTAACTTGGTCTCCCTAAACAAATTACAACTGAGTTGAAAGTAGCTGCTGTATTATATATAGATATTTGAACTAACTACAGTGTTTAACTGGGGGCGTGTGTGGACTTCATGCCCGGCATATCTTCCCTATAAATTTGCTGTGTAATTTTAAATCGATTTATTCATTAAAAAATGTCTTTCACATAAATATCTACTGGATTTAATTGATTACTATTATTAGAGAAATGTGTTGGTGGAAATATGTGGCTGGAAAGATATCTGAAGATACTTATCTTAACACTATATTGATATAGTGTTAATAACATCAGTTTTGATCATATTTAAGTTTGTTGATTGGTTAATCAACAAACACCATGACCAATTAAGGTCGGTTATGGTTTGTTTATGAAGGGTTCAGAAGATCCTTCATGAAAGAGCGTAAGAGAGGAGAAGTTACCCTGCCCGGAGGAAGCCCGGAGTCCCTGTCTGGAGCCAGGCCCATAGGGAGAGCTCGCTGGAAAGCGCTTGGTGGCTGAGTTTGCCACGGAGCTCAGCCAGGCACAGTCCGAAGAAGCAACGTGGCACTTTCCTCTCCATCCTGTAGGCCCACCACTTGTGGGAGGAACCGTGGGGGTCAGGTGCGCTGTCATGGGTGGCAGTGAAGGACCAGACCCGGGCAGCGGAAGCTACCTCTGGGGACGTGGAATGTCACCTCGCTGTGGGGGAAGGAGGCAGAACTTGTGTGGGAGGTGGAACGCTACCATTTAGATCTGGTGGGGCTTACCTCTACACATGGTCTTGGTTCTGGAACTGTTCTCCTGGATTAGGGGATGGATGTTATTCTACTTTGGAGTTGCACAGGGTGTGAAGCGTGGGCAGGTGTTGGGATACTTACAAGCCCCTGTTTGAGCGCCGCTACGTTGGAGTTTACCCCGGTGGACAAGAGGGTCACCTGACTATGCCTGCAGGTTGTCGGGGGGGAAATCTCTGACTTGTCTGTGCATTTGAACCAAACAGCAGTTCGGAGTATTTGGCCTTCTCCACACATGAACTGTTGCTGTTTACTAACGAGGAGTAAAGCAGAAAAGATACATTATTGTAAAAACAACAGCACAATACCTTAAATTTGCTAATACAGCTATCGGCTATGATTTCCCAGAAGAAGTGACTTCAGTGTACCCTAACACCCCTACTCAGGAGTACATTTGGCATTCAACCAATACCTTGGTTGCATGAGATTAGGAAATGGTGATGAGAGAGGCCAATCTGGACTCACTTTCAAGAATAGCTATCCTGTATATTCAATTGCTTCAACAGATTGCTTCTGGAAGCTAAGACAATTTAAAATCAAAGCACCTAGACAGTTTATTTGTAGAACACACACAAACACAGTGTTTGTCAGCTTTATCTTCGCTACATAGTCACTAGACCGGAGGCCATGTGCAACATCTAGCATTAACTTCAGTGCTGTGTACAGCTTCCTCGTATGTTTACATGATCAAACACCACGAGGCTGAGATGTTCTAGTTCTCCTGAGACCTCCTGGCTGCTGATCATCATCAGCTGTCTGCTCTTGCCTCTGCTGGTTATGCTGTTCTGCTACAAGAGGATCCTGCAGCTGGTGCTGCCAAGTGTGACTATAGGTACAGCCACTGACCTTTCACCCCAATCGTCCCCAACCGCTGATTGTGATGGTAAGGTGAAATGTGCACCTATACACTCACTGTACATTATACTGTATGGTGTGCACATGTGGTAGTCTAAGCTCATATATCCCATTGCTATGACAAGTTCAGGGCATTAGTGCTGTATTTCACAGTTCCCACTAGCAGAATTACATTAAATAATTTAGTGATTTAGCCGTAGTCTATTAATAATACTGTTAACAGGGAGAAAGAATATGTGAGGATTTCTGTTATTTCATATGTAGTAAAAGGGACAGACTGGGCTAACAAAATGTACATATGCCTACTGTAGGTCACAAAAGACATGCAGAATGCATATGATTTCATGTACCATGTGTGGTTAGGATAATAATTATATATAAAATTATGAATACCACTTTAACCACCCTAATGAACTACAACACTGCTGCACTATTGGTTAGCCTATGACTATAGCCTTCTCTAATAATACATATATTTTATATTTATGGCTCTTTAAAATGTATTTATATTTTTACTAAGTTTTTGTTCATTAGTTTTTTCACAAAATAATTATTTCCATGCAAAATATGCCGTCAATCTCAAATTATAATACACATGATGTACAAAACCCCTGAACTAAACTATATGAATTTTTTTCCCCATCCATATTTTATTTAAAAGATTTGTACTCAAGCTGTGGGTTTCCTCCTTCGGGGTCAGACCATTTGAATGAAGGCTACTATCCATCCATCCATCTTCATCCGCTTATCCGGAGTCGGGTCGCGGGGGCAGCAGCTTCAGCAAGGGACCCCAAACT
>JAODTR010000006.1:728522-738992 GCA_025399935.1 Amblyopsis rosae | reverse complement strand
CCCCCCCCCCCCCCCCCCCCCCCCCCCCCCCCCCCTTCCCCAAACTCCTCCCCTTCCACATGGCTGTGTGCGTGCGTGCGTTGCGTGTGTGTGTGGGCACGAGCGATCTAATGTGTGTGCGTATGTGTCTGTAACGGCCTAAGGAACAGTTTTAACAGACAGGTTTCCGCGTGAATAACTGTAACAACTGACAAATGTTTTCTTCGCCATGGCAATCCTGGCAATTGGAGCTCGCCGGCTAGTTGGTTAGGTTGAGCGACGAGCTACACAGTATGGCTGTCTGTCAGACAGGTGATGCTACATCTGGCTAAATGGAGTGGTGTTGCAGGGCAGTAAATGTATTTAGTTCTCTGGCCTGTTTTGTAGTGGTTCAACTTCTTCCTCAACTGAACATTCAGGTGAAGACTAGACTTGGACGCCACGCTGTAACTTCATTTAGAAGCACAGTGTTCCTTTCTCAATGGTAGTTATTTTTGCCTGCCCGTACTTTAGGATGTGACACAACTCAAGTTGTGTGGTAATTCCCTTGAAATTCCAGGAGTCCGCTGACCCAAGTCAGGTTAACAAGACGTTAAGCAGCAGTACAGACAAGGTTGCAGCAACACTCATTCTGCCAATCCAGCCATTCATTTGGTTACATCTTCTACTACTATATTAACTTTTTTTTTTTACTGCATCAACTGTGTATTTGTTGGGTTGAATGGTTCGTCATCCATACCAGAGGAGTGCCTTAATGCATATCGAGACAATGAAGCCACTGTCTGTCGAAGATTGACAAAGTATCGATAAAAATAGTTATGATCCAAAAGACCTGCTCCTTACTACATAATCGCCCTGCCCCTTATGATTTGACTAGAGACTGCATTAGTGTGTGTGATTTGTGTTACTGGGCCTTGTGTTAACTACTTTGCTGCTCAGTCCATAATGTCTTGACAGAATAAATATTGGTTCTGTCTCAGCAGTTGAGAGTTGTCTGGAGCAAGGGGACATGGCTATGAAGGAGTTAAAGTGCACACATAGGCAGGTGCACTACATGATCCTTGGAAAGTGTGGCCAACTTGGCATTTAAATGTGTCCAGGTTTCCCTCTAACTGTTGACTAGGCAGAAAGGCAACACTTTGACATAGATGTGGCTACCATGACAAAGTCAAATAATGTGTGGGTTCAGTATTCGTTATATATGACGGTATGGGTAAGATCTTTCACTCTCTGGAAGATTTAGTCAATTTGTTTTCTTACCGGTTTGTGTTCCGATCTAAACGGATCAAAAATCTCCCATCCCCAAAGCTGCTAATGAAAGACCTGAGCTACTCAATGTTGGCTGGTATAGTTAAGATGTATTTAAAGTTTAATTGAGTCCACTCTTTAGGTTTGCTTAAGATTTAATTTTGTGTTGGATACAAGTTACCAGGTCAAACTGGTTGGTTGAGAAAGCTGGCTGTGGTTAGATTAACACAGTTTTTATTTTTTACTAGGTTGCAAACTGCAGAAAAACTATTTGCGTTTCTGCAGCATAAATGTAACCTTGCAAGCATGATCAGTTAAACCAGTCTTTATCTGGCCCATATTGTCCAGTAATGAACATTAGTGATAAGAAATATGTCCCACGTAATATTTTTATTTTAATGACCATTTATTACTTTTTACAGTTCCCAACCTCAAACGTCAGATAGGCTACACTTTGTAGAAACAAATGTTGACTCAACGCAAGTGTTTAATCCAAGTTGTAAAATAATTATAATAAAGTAAGTTTTGTTATGTATATACTTTATTCCTCATCTTAAACCCAAGAAATTAAAACGACCAAAATTTGGTTTGAGATTGATTTCTGACAATGATGCTAGCATTTGAACAAAAACAATGGACTAGGTTTTCTTTGAAATTCGAAATTATTTTTCTAAAGAAATTAGTTTGAAGCTTTTGTAATGTTGGTGTACAAATGTTTACTTTAGGAATAGTTAGTTGAATAAACCAAGTTCATTGTCAAGATGGTGAGACTAGTCTATGAAAATAGCCATTTAGTTTGTACCAGCAGTTATGAAGTTAGTGAGTGGATGATTTTTTTTTTCTCTGTAAAGCTAGACGTGAGCATGGGATATTAAACTCCTGAATTGCAGGTCAAAATATGTTCAGTGTAAATCCCCCTATTCACTTGTTTCATAAAGCAGTTTTACTTAAATTGGGAGGAGAAAAATGGTATTGGCCGTGTATCGGTGTGTGCATTTGTGAGGAAGAGATTAGGGACATTTTAGTCTAAATAAAATGCAAATGAGAGATGGCTTTTCCTCTGGTAGTTTTAAGCATTGACAGTTCCCAGCTGTGTTAAGAGTTGTTGGACTATCAATTACCTTCCCCATCTGATATCACCAGAAGATATTGATCTCACACACACCTCTAGAGGCATCACTAGTGACCTACCTATCCCCCAATCAAAGGCCCTTTGTCTACACACTCGTATCTGGATTCTTCCATAGCACACTTGGCAATGCTACTAATGCACACCTAACTACTACATACACTATAATCCACTTGGCCTGCTCATTCCACGCTGTGCCCGCACACACAAACACACACACACTTTAGTGTTTTGCAGCATTTGAACTGGTAGTGCTCAGTGCTGTGCTTAGGCGCACGCCACACATTGTTCCACATCTGTTAGTTGCATGCCTTGTTGTTGCTGCTGCTCCAGCCACCTTCTTCCTCTCGCTGATTATTGCAGCTAGAGTGGGAGGGAGCCTTACTGAGCCCTAGCCATGGACGTACGCCACGCGCAGCTGTAGCGTGGGATGGGGAAAACAGCAGCGTTAGGCCTGAAACTGCTGTGGACGATGGGGTGTCCCCTCTAAGGTAAACACTCAGACCACACACAGACCCTGTACACCTACGCCCCCCCCCATCCCCCCCAATTAGTCTTTGTTCTGTATACATCTTTGGGGGAAATTTCAGGTTTTTGTAATAGTTCTTTTCTTTTTGTTGTTTGATTTGGACATGCGTCTCCTGATTTTTGTATTTTAATTTTTTTTATTGGAGATGAGTTTTCCTGTCTTGTTTGCGTTTATTTAATGAATCCCCCCCTTCCCCTCCCGGTGGCAGCATCTGCTCGTACATTCCTTCCCCTAACACATGCATACACAAACATTCTTGATGTCCTCTTTGGCCCAACCACCGCTGAAGCAGGCAGATTGTTGACAGCACATCTTTTATCTAATGAGCTGTCACTCAAGAGCACCAGCCAATCGGAGCCAGAACTGGGCGTGAAATCCATAGATGGGATGGAGTGGTTTTTAGTTTTCGTATATACACTCTGGGGTCCGCTTTGAGGTTAAGTGCCTTGTTTAAGAGCACAATGGTAGGCCTCCCCCCACTATTTAAATTGAGGAATAACCAGGCTCAAGATCAGTTGCTGGTTCAACGTTCCCCATTCACAAAACCAAAATGAATTTCAATGCCACATTGTATAATTGACGCTGAACACATCTTTGATATTTTGTTTTCAATTGCATTTGTCCTATGTTCTTTAAAAGGTTAAATAAACAACTTTCAATTGAACCCTAATGTTTCCTTGTTCTTTCATGGTATGAATAAATGCTATTATCTTGCCAATTTAAATTTTGAGGAACTTTGTTTTTCAATGAAGCCACCAACAAACACCATCAGATGACATTTTATTCAGTTTTCTTTCAAAAACATCAACTTCTGCATTTCAAATGAAATAAAAAACAATCATTTTATAACAATGCAAACCCATTGTTGATAAATGTATCACGATGTACAAAAAAGATGAGAAGAAATAGAAGGTTTGAACCCTCACTCCCTGCTAACATGTTCATGGACAATGCTACTGTTTCATGCCCTCAACCACAATGGGCAGATATAGATGGACTCAATGAGTCAATGAAGTATGTAATGGCCACTCAGGGTAAAACTCCCAATGACAGATGGGACCTTCTTGG
Source organism: Amblyopsis rosae (assembly GCA_025399935.1). NCBI lineage: Eukaryota > Metazoa > Chordata > Actinopteri > Percopsiformes > Amblyopsidae > Amblyopsis > Amblyopsis rosae. Next base: position 735,039 of record JAODTR010000006.1, on the reverse strand, counting down.
TACATAAATGAACTTGGAAGTCATGTGAGTGAGAGAATGTTGAGTCTTTCACTGGATAATCAACCTGTGAGGGATAAGGGCTCTAAATGCATTAAGTGCTTTTTGAATAGTCTGATTGGGTAGGGTCTATTGACTCTAGTTTGACAGAAACCCTATGAGTTCCCATGTCCTTCTTAAGGATAGTGCAAATTAAAATATTGTCTTAATGATACACAAGTCTGTGGACTTTCAATCCCTTTTAAATGTTTCCTTGAGTACTTAAGATGATCCTGCAAGAGGCAGGTTGCATTTGTTTTAACAGTAGGCTATAGCTTAAACAGACATGGTAATTCTGACCTTGTTTGTTTCAGTGTATTAACGGGGAAACATGTCTGCTGTCATTTGTCTGGATCTGTACGCCTGTAGCATAATACACTGGTTATCTGATCTGCCGTCCATAGAACAAGGATGGTCTAAGAAATAACAATTCTAGACAAATGATCCCAAGGCTGCATCCATAAAATAAAGCCACCATTAGAGGATGATCCCAAATGAGGAAACAGAGGACAAGATAGGGCAAACCTATTCAACGCACCATGTAGACCAGACCAAACATTACAGTACTGCGAACTTCAATCACTACCTCCCAAGAAAAATAAGCAAGCATTCAAAACATGTATTGAAAATAGCAACGTTTTAATAAAGAGCGCTTTTACAAGACTGCAATGTCTATCTAGCTAAGTGATGACTGGCGTTGACATCCATGATGTTTTACAAAGATGCAATCAAATAAAACTGTTTGATGGGATGCTTCTAAGCTGCATTTCTGCAAGGGAGGCAGCCTTCAAACAGTTCCTGGGCCTGCATCTTGTAAAACAGTTGATTGTGAATGCCAAGAAATGTTCATGTCAAGAGGTAAGTAAAAAATCTCATGGAGAAATTTCCTAAACATTTTCCAAACACACCGGTATGTGAGAATTCACACAATGGTCATGCTGTTACCGGGCACACAAGCCAATAAAAAGACGACATTTATTCATGCAAAAAGACGGTTTCTATGTCTGAAAATGAAAAGAAAACCAAATTCTTATTTTGAGTTCTGATATCATCCGTCCATAGTAACCTTGAATAAGAAGAAGCTGCGCTTAGATGATGACTTTGGTGCAAAACAATGTTCCTGTTTTGAAGAGGACAGACCCTGTCCTGTCCACTCCCTCGATGAAGACACTCTTGGTATAGACCAGTTGTGATAGAGTTGACCCTTGACCCACCCCACTTCCCCCTCCTCAAGATGGACACAAACATTACAAACATCGACCCTCCCACCCCCCCTCCCAGGATGAAGACAAATTCAATATACAACCACCCAAACACAGATACAGCAATAAATTATCCCATTTACAGTACGTCGTCCAATGGGGCTTTGATCACTTTACAGAGAGCACGTCTAAATACACATGAAGCGCTTCACCTATATACAGAGGACAGCTATTTGTAACAGTCAGGTTGGCCTAAGATGGACAGAGCGCATATTGTGGTCTTGAGGTGCCACAATAAAAGGAGTGTTACATTTACAGAGAAAGACAAACCACTACCAGGGAAGTAATGAAGTATTTTGATTATCCAAAGAACATATCCAGTATCATTTTGCCAATCATTCCATCCTAAGTGACACCTCATTTGGGAATGAGAGCTGCAGTTACTCAGGAAGATTGGGTTTGAAGTAGCAGGCATTTACAGTTAATGGTAGAATCAGTTTGAACTGCCACCAGTAATAATTTGAAGGATTTGTTTGAACTTGTGCAGCTCAGGTTGTCTCCCTTTTAGATTCCAGGGGTCTGTTGGTCTTGGGTTAACAAAGTGATGTTATGATGTAGTACTGACTGAGACAAGGTTACAGCAACACATTGCTAAGTTAGTACAATACCAGCTCGCATATGACCTTTCCCCTCTAGACACAAGTATACAAAGGCTCTGCAGCCTCGCCAAGGAACATGACCCTGTTCATCTCAAAAGGGAAGGCATGTACACACACACATACATATACATAGAACAGACACAATCAATAGAAAATGACTCCTCACAACCAATTATTGCCCCTTTCGACTGTACATCCCAGCAATGGTTTTAGGTTTTTGTGCAGCAGAGCGTTGTCCCCTCTTCGAAGGTTTGTGCTATATATATAGTATATATATATACCGTCTGTCTGTAGATCTTATTATTCCCTTGAACCACTAGTGTAGTGACATTGAGAAGTAATGCTTCATTGACATCTGATAGTCCCTTGTCTAAAATGCATCACGGTGACTATTCCAGGGTTGTGATAGACATTGCCCTAATTGCTTTATGAAGATCTCTCCCATCTGACCTGCCATGGACCTTTTCAGAGACTATTCACTCCACTAGTAAATGGTTTGGCAAAATCACATGGACAGGACCAATGGCCAGAAAAAGGGGAACATTATAAGGTTGGGGGAACATTATAAGGGTGGAAGTATGCATCAGGAAGCCTCAGACTATTTCTGATTGGCAAGACTGAGAATCACTTCCTTGCTAACTTCGAATCACCTATCGGGCTTGAAGTGCATTGTTCACTACCTTTACAGCAGTAGGGGTAGGCTACCTTTAACAAAACTGCGTCCCACACAGAATCCTGACACAGACGCACAGAAAATACAGGACAACTTTACAACAAGGACAGTTCCTAAACAGTTTACAGGTGAGTGAAGAAGACGGCTGTGAGATTGCATGATCATACAGCTGTAGAAGAGGAGAGAGGCATGATGTACAGTATGTAGAACGCATCCCCTAGTAGTAAAGTTAGTATGAGGTTTGTTTACATCCAAATGTGATGCCTGGCTCAGTGCTTTCGTCAGTAATTCCAGTGCAGTAACACATTGGTACCTGGTAACAATGGCAGGTACCTGATATTTAGACAGAAATGCAAAAGAGACAAAACAAACAATATATGCTACATGGCTACACACGTACGCAAGAGCGCACACAAATTAATATCTCACTAATTTCTACTGTGAAGTTTGCATCGAAGAACAAAACTGAACTCAGAAAATAATCCAAATGGCAAAGTTGGTACAGCACACCAACATGTAGAAAAAGGGTGGCTCACGCTCAGTCAATCACACACACCTGTCACTTCTGACATCAGGTCAGTAACCCATTTTTGACAGATTACACACAAGCGGAAACCAGAGTGATTCGAAAAAGACGCTAATATCGCCAACACCTGTACATACACCCTTGGCAAAGTTCACGTTGAATAAAGTGCGTGCAAACGATCCAATCAGAGAAAGAGATGTATGTCATATGAGTCAGTTGTGTAATGAAGAGGTTTGGGAAGTTAGGGAGCAGTTGTGTTTTGTTTCCAGGAAATCAGGAGCGTCAAAAATGTCCACAATTCGACAACAGGTGTCAGTCATGTCAATCATCATAGTATCATCACAAGCCATAATCATTTATTAACAGACATTATCATTCAAAAATAGCAAGTCAAACATAGGATGCTTGGTATGATGTGGGGCTGTGTGGTCGGTCTTTCAACCTTACGGAAAAGAAAATGGTGAGGCCAGTACCCAGAAAGGGAGGAGAGAGAAGAAGGCAGGTGAAACGTGAACATCTTCATCGTTTTCATGACCTTCATATTTCAGACCTGCTGTTAGTTACCCTCTGGTCCTGTCTTCTTCATTTTCTCCCCCACTCCTATTTTGGTCTCCCTCATCCTCCTGCACTGGATTTGGTTCTGGATTGGTTTGCTTCAATCTCTCTCTTTCTACTTCAGCTTCAGCTTTGCTGCCATGACCACATCATCTTCCCTACATGAAGTGCATCTGACAGGGATTGCAGAATGGAATCATTTAGTCTAACAAAACACCACTTTCAATGTGTAGTATAAAACATTAAAGCTTCTGTGTGTAGGATTTGAGCGGTGCAATGAGAGCTAGTTAGCCCTGGTTCATAGTATACGCAAGATACACAAGTGCAAGGGCTGCATGCATCATTTCAGTACATTGAGAACACGGCGGTGTGCTGAGCCCTTGCAGATATGATGCACTTTCATCCAGCAGGGCGGAGCAGAGTCTCTGTTGATTTGTTGTTAAGAAGAAATGCATATAGCCTAATGAAGAGGACTGCGTTATTTTTCGTACCTTTTTTTTTTCATCTACTTATTTGTCACTATTAGTTGACTATTTTATTGACTGTTTGAAACTGTAGCTATGTATTTTATTGTGTACTTTTTAAGGTGTCCACAAGATTCTTGAAAGGCGCCTATAAATAAAATTTATTTTTATTATTATTATTATTATTGTAGTGAGACATTTTTACCATTGTGCCCCTCACTGAAACGTGTGAAGTGGCAGGTGCGCTTGCATTACAAAAGTATGTGTCAAATCCTCCTTGCGTAGCTCCATGCGTTCGCCCCACGTAGCTTGTGTAGATTATGAACCGGTCCCTAATAATCAAGGACTTTTTAAGGATTTAGATTTAGAAAATCATCAATCCGTTAACCTAACCCTGCTCCCTTCTTCTGGAGCCCCCTTCTGGAGTTGTGTTACTTCTCCCCTGTAGGCCTACTTTGCACACTCCCCGCAAACTTCATCCGCCTTGCTCACTGCATTTATTAAGCAATATTAACATAATAGTACAAATGTTTTAAGACATTCCCGGCGGGGAAAAAGCATCATCCGCCTCATGTGTGCAAAGACTCGTCGCTGCACGTCAGCGCTGCTTCACCACAACAGCACCACAACAACCTTTAACATTCTGCATCTCAGAGCCGAGGGCTTGCATTGCTCTCTACACCTCCCATTACTGCCGCATGATATTTGTACACAGTTGTGTTTAAAACATAAACAGTGAGCGGGGGAGGACATTTGGCATTGTTGGGGGGCTTTTAGTTTCCATAGTATTCAAATAATCTTCTCAGGAATATTGTTTAGCATTGAATCGCCATCAAATGCTGGTTGTTGATTGTTGCAGTTTCACTATTTTTCATTATAAACTAAAGTTGATCAGTTCAATTATGGTTATGGGTAGGTTCAGGCTGTGCTTAGTGAAATATTTCCTAAATTCAGGTTTATGAAAATGCATTAACCACACATCTGGTTTGAAAGTATATCAGGTTTGTTAGCATAACATAGTAATGCGTGTGGGCTTAGTTACCTGTGCCCCTGGCATGTGTCCAAAGGGGTTGGTGGGTCTCAGAACGGGCTGGTTGTACATGACCGGCTGTGGGGCCATCATTGGAACTCCTCCCATCTGATGGCCCATTTGAGGTGGGAGCTGGAAGGACAGAAAAGGTGAAAGGTGTAGAAATAGTATGAATGTTGAAGCTCTTCGCTGAAGAGTAATGCTGTAAAATGGATGAGATCATTTCTTTACCATTCCATACACAGGCACTTGGGGTGATGTCATAGGAAAAGCCACAGGTGCTGGAGCCTGTAGGGAAACCAACTAAGACCTCAAACAGTAACATTAGTCTGGCCAAGCTTCAAAGCAAGGACATAAACAATAGCTTGTATCTATAGCTTTTCAGTTTATTAAAGATAAGATGCCAACTCTCCTGAATGTCACATTTATATTTCAAGTATGCTAGCACTCATTTTTAGGATGACTTGATATTATTCATGCAAAAAATGATATACAATATACAATGCATATTTACAAGTACGGCAAAAGAAAAATTTATTTTTTCTTGAGAAATACAAGGTTCATTAAAAACACAACAAGTCTAATAAGAAAAACTGTAGAAATGCAGAGAAATAAAATGCTAAGCAAGAGAGATCACCAAGAAAGAAAGAAAGGAGGTGAAAAGGTTCGTACTTACATAGCCAGTATAGATCATTCCATTCTGAAGCAACAAAAAGATAAAGAAGAAAAATCCACAGTTAGAGGTAATTTTAGAGTTGTAATGAAACTCATACAAACTAAAGCTCTAAAACCTTTCATTCCTGGTGTTTCAGTCTCATTTGAACTTCAACTCAACACCATCTCCTGATCAGATTAATCTCACATTGAAAAAAGCACTCAAATACTGTTTGGCTGATAAGTTATTCAGTATCAAATTATCAGATGAAAAGAGACCGGGAGGAAGCGAGAGAAAGATAATTATAGGGAAGCAAGAGATATACACACACTTGCAAGCTCCTTCAAAAACACCTGACTAGCAGAATTGAATTGCAATGCAGTACATTTTGTAACATGTTTTCTACTGCACAAAGACAACTTTGATCCTACTAGATCAAATCATGCAGTCACTGTACAACACTATAGAAGCGAATATTGTTCATCTCTAATGCTGAATAGCATTGCCAAACATTACATCTTACATAACATTTGATCCTTTTTCAGTTTTCTAACCCCTGTATACTCAAAGCAGAAATTAACTTTAGTTATTACCTCGTCTCTGTTAGAAAATGTAGCATTTAATAAAAGGTATATTCATATGTTTAATATACCTTAACGCCGCTACGTTGGAGTTTAACCCGGTAGACGAGAGGGTCGCCTCCCTGCGCCTACGGGT
>JAODTR010000006.1:705186-728422 GCA_025399935.1 Amblyopsis rosae | reverse complement strand
TGGGGTCCCTTGCTGAAGCTGCTGCCCCCGCGACCCGACTCCGGATAAGCGGATGAAGATGGATGGATGGATGGACCTTAAATGTATCTCAACAATAAACTGATGGAACATCATGATACATACTACCAGTAGAGGCACTAGACATGGTAGAAGATTGTATTTAGGAAACAATGAAAGTCAACAGGCATGAGAGATGCCGATCTAGCAAACGATGGGTTAGTGGGGAGGACTTTAGTTATAGCTAAGATTTGACAGATTAATAATAGTGTCAATCCCACTTTATGATGTATTGTCATTGGTTATGTTAGCCTCCTGGCACCCAAAGTAGTGGCACCAGTTCTTTGCTAATACTGTCCAGACCGTTCATATCATGATTGTATACGTTATTCCACAATGTGCTGTGTGTATGTGCTGGGCATTAGCACCATAGCTACCATCTGAGGGACAGGCATGGGTGTGGGTGCCATTGGGTGGGTGCTGTGGGTCCAGTTGGTGCTGGCACACATGTTCTTAGTCTGCCAGCCACCACCTCCTGTTGGCTTCTTCTCCACTAGCTGGCTCCACTGTAGCTCCGGCCTGACGCAACACAAACGACTTAAAGGAAACATTTACTGTGTGGGCACAGTTAGCCACACACACACACACACACACACACACACACACACACACACACACACACACAAACAAGGTGCAGCATGCCACACAACGAGCAGTGCATGAGTCATGACCAGTGTTGGGCAAGTTATTCAGGAATAGTAATAAAATACTATTTACTCCTTTGAAATGTAATGTTATTACTTTACTTATTACTGGGTATTAAAAGTAATTAGTTAAGTTACTCGTTAATTTACTATATTACTTTCACAATGCCTTGCCCCTTTTGAAAAATAACCTGTGTAGTCATCTGATTTTAGAATTTAATCCTCTTTATTAGAACAATAATTCACCTTAGGAGACAATCAACCAAAGTGAAAACATTGCAGCCTCTCAGAGCAGATGATTGGACAGGTTATACAAATAGTCTATCCTAAGTTAGCTATGACCAGCAAAATAATAAAGGCACGTCTTCATAAGATGGATAACTAGGAGGGGAAATCTCATTCATGTAATGCAGTAATGCAACATTACGTTAATTTGATTCGTTGATTCGTTGATTAGTAATTGTAATATTAATACTGTTTTGGAAAAAGTAATTCGTTACACTACTAGTTACTGAAAAAAGTAATAATTTTACAGTAACTAGTAACTAGTAACTAGTTACTGCCCAACACACAGAGATAAAGGAAGACAAAGACAGACAGCAGTTTTAAATGTGAAACGCAACATCTACTCACTTTTTGGCATGTGTTCCACCAAACTGCAGGTCTAAGAGGAGTGAAGGAAACATTACAGTGAATGTAGGTGAAAGCAAATGGGAATGGCTGATGGATAAGACGTGATATTGGAGTGATATTGACAGAGGGCTACTCACTGCCAACTAGGTTGGCTAAGGAAGAGTCCAAATCATTGGGCAGCATTTTCCCAGAGTGCAATGGAGCTCCTGGGCTGTGAATTTGAGTGGGTGGGGCTGGCTTCAGCAGGTCACCTAGCAACATAACCAGGTTACCATGGCAACATTGAAACGTAGCAGGACAATGTAGAAGACGAAGAAGGTAATGGGCTTCAGTGTCACATTGGATCCATCTGTCTCTCTGCATGTGCATGTCTATATGTGCGTGCGTGCGTGCTCTTACCTCCCCAGGCATTGTTATTGTTGGGCACAGTGTGTGTGGTCTGGATGGGGGTGAAGGTGGGCTGCAGGCTGAACAGCTCAGTGGTTAGGTTTGGCACACTGGAAACAAGGAGAACCACAATGCATCTATATACTAACAGTAGGGCCAAAAGAACCAGGTTGTGCAATCTGGCATGTCTATGGCATCAATCAAATACAGGCCCTCAGCATTGAACCCAAAAAGGAAGCAAACAATGGTCCTATCTGTCCCTGGCCACCACACTAATTTGACAATATGGCACACACATTTCAGGTTTGTGTGTGTGTGTGTATGTATGTGTGCGCATGTGAGTGTACGTGTGTGTGCCTGCGTGTGTGTGTTTCTATGATAGAAGCCCAGCCAGCTTACTCCATGATGTAGGATGCCCCAGGTTTTCAGCCAATAGCAAAATCCAACTGCAGCAGTTTTTCCCAAATGCACAGCTATGATACAAGACGTTACACTACAATGTCAAGGATCGGAGCAGGGAAGATGCACTGGCATTTACCTGAAACAGGAATGTAAAAGATCCAACATGTCTACTTCAATTCTCATCTTGACTGATTTAAATACCCACTCAGCAGGGTTATATCTAGAAACCTTCCTTCTTTAATCTAATCGTTTAAACACTGCAAAAAAAATCCTATTAAATGTAAATGCAAATATATTCGTTATGAGCTGACTAATGCTTATAACAAGCAAAACTTGCTGTCAGTGCAGTAAGTGAAATTCACTTGATACGATTTCCTAAATTAAGTCACTAGATAAGCCATTTATATTAGAAACAAGTACAACATCGTGACGGTTTGTAGCCGAAAACAGCTAAACGGGGGAAACATGTCTTACTGGTTGTTGACGGGTACGACAGGTGAGTTAGAGAAGAGATCAGCGGTTCCTCCACTGCTGCTGGCGCTGCCCACTGACTGGGTGCTGGGCGACACGGTGGGTGTCTGAATGTCAATCACCTTTGGACCATCATCCTGCGTGCGAACACAGCAACACAGGGTGACAAGCTAAGTTAATAACCGCGCCATGCTATGGAGAACACTGGTACATGGCACATGCAATGAGCATGTTCAGTTAATAAGAGCATGAAGATTGAAATGATTTGCTTGTGAAAAATAATTGTATCTGTGGGGAGGGTATGGAACACTCCTCCTTTCAGATGTATCGGCATTCTTTCAGGAAAAGAATTACACAGACACAGCATTTGTTTATCTGGACTCATTTAAAAACCCACTGGAGAATATATATGGACTATGCAGAATCTATTTACACGCTCAATGGACTTCTGCAGACTACTGGCCTGCAGCCAGTTGGAGAGTGGATTCGAGGGTTGTGCATTTTACCATCACCAGGAACAATGTGAAAAGGAGTGAATGATGAGGTGCATGCTTATTCATAGTGCGGTGACTACTGTAGCTTCAAATTATTTTTTTATAGCATTGTAGTATGCTTTATACATTACAAATAATGCTGTATTAATTTAGTAGGGAGGGCTTTGAGTATGAATTAGCATAGGAAGGCCATGGTCCATTGCCTGCAGTTTCTGATTCAGGTAGCCTACACGTGACCGCAGCCTCACCCTCCTGGCTGCTGGTGAGCATTGATGATCATATGGATCAATTGATCGACATTGTTATTACAAACTGCACAGTGCGCACATGCTGTCTGTCACTACTAGTATCAATCGAAACTGCACAAATAATGTTCAATGTGCTTAAATCACAAACGTAGGCTATTGTTAAGGTAGTCTACCGGCATAATATTGTAGACCTACTAATCATTGGCCTGTGTAATTACAAAGCTGCCGGTAATCACAACAATGGTAATATTATACTACTAGGCTTGTAGCCTACTTGCACAAATAGCCTACTAGGCTACATCGTAGTTGTAATAGGCCTATTGGACAAATTGTTATTGCCCAACTAGTTTCATGTACGCCCACCCACACACACAATTCTGGCTACGCTACTGATTTAAATATATGGCGGCAAAATATTATATTTCAAATGCATGCATGCCAGAGAAAGCAACATCATTTTGGCCTTTTCTGTATATATAGCACAGGTTAATGGTGTTATTTGATCATCCGATGAAGACAGAATATAGCCTATGCCCAGAGAGTGGTCAGCGCAGGTCCTACTTTAGGACTCCGCTATAAGGAGTCACACCTCATTCGTTGCTTCTAAAATGTAGTAGGCTAGCCCATCGGTTTTCAAACTGTGGGTCGGGACCCACTGGGTCACTGAGTGGGAGTGAGTGGGTTGCGAATATTGCAATGAAGAATATCAATGGAAGGCTTCCGCGCTTTAGTATCGTGTTGTTCCACTCATTGGTCGTGATTAAGGTTTTGGCAAAATAGCCTACTTTTGAAATCCTATTTGAAATCCTAGCCACCTGCACACCATATATTCTGGAGCCCTCTGCTCACAAATATTTGGCGCACACACAGGTATTGCATTAGCTAAAATTGATAGATTTGTAAAATGACGTTACCGGTACTTGGTGTTTGGTGTGTCTCTAAATAGATTAGTCCTCCCAAGGTGGGTCCTGGCACAACAAAGTTTGGGAACCCCTGGGCTAGCCTATTAATAATGTTTGGCAGGTAGGCTATTCGACACAGAAATTTACGGGACACAGAAATGTTATATGAAACATTAAACATTGTATTTATGCGATACACTTTTCAAGTTCAAATTTTTTTTAAAGGCTGAAGACCATAATGTCTGTGATTTATCTGAAACGTCATTAACATGGACAAATAAATAAACTTCCCAACCTTCTACGCTATTTAAATAGGCTATGATAAATCGGTTATATACTATAGTAGTCCAGTATAATAATGCTACCATTAACTGGCCAGGCTAATGGTGGTGCGTGAGCGTAGCTGTTTCTTATTTACCTATTGTTTAAGTTGGTCAGAGAAGTGTCTCTTCTTGAAAGTATTACAACTCTCCATGTCATAAACTCTAGAGGCAAGTCCTCTAAATCCAGAATATTTAAGGGTGTGGTATTTAAACGACACATTTATCAGCCACATTTATCAACTTGCGATCATTCCTACACTTATTTGGCAAAATACGAACGGTTTCATGAATCACACGTGAGCGCTATCGTGAAATGAATTCTGCGCTCAGATCTGCGTTGGTTTCAACGTTAGATTGATACATTAACCCTATATGTATGGACAAAAGACATTAACATGATTGCTCGGGCATTCAGAGGGATATTTCAATGAGGCACATAGCGTTGACCTTGCGCTGACCTTGTGTTGCTGCAGTCTCTCCTCTGTCTTGTCCTCCATTCGGCTGAGGGAGATTCCAGAGCTGGAGAGAAATGATACTGCACTGGACAGGGGGCTCGTTCTGGCACACATACACGCGTAAACACATATACAGAGCCATATAATGGACCCAGTTGTTAAAGATATGCGCTTCTACACTATTATACTAGTTTTATGTATTGAATATTTTACAGGAAGCATATCTTACCTGCTATCTGTGGAGAGCTCCTTTAATTTCCGTCCGTCCAGAGAGGATAGATGTTGCTCCAGGGCCTCCAGCAGAGAGCTAGGAGCCTGTGTGGGGGTAGATGAGGTAGGGGTGTGATGGAGGAGGTCACATTACCAAGAGAAATAGTGTGGCCAAGTGGACAGAAGGGGGTAACGCCACTCTCTCATTCAATAACTCAATCATTCTTTTAATCTCACTCTCTCTCTCTCTCTCTCTCACACACACACACACACACACACACACACGCACGCACGCACACACACACACAGAAAGCAGCACAAAAATAAACAGGTAATTGTTAAAGAGTATGCCCACTACTGGTCTTGGAGATTAAAGCAGCTGTTTATTTCTGCACTGGGCCGGTCATTGGGTTTCATCAGGTTTGATTGACAGGCATGCACAGATCAGCCCTGATCATGCAAGCGCAGTCCGCAGCAGGACCGACAGGTCAGTTACACAACAGAGCACATCTTGCTTCCCGCATGGCTCCAGAGTGCACAACATACACACACACACACACACATCTCCGAACCATCTACTAAGCCCATGCACAGGGGTGCACGCTCCTTCTCTCTCTCACACACACACACACACCCACCCACACACTCTGTAGACACATTCACCAATGGAAAATAGCAAAAGCACATATAAAGAGTTAACCCATAGATTCCATTTAGCAGAAACATTTTAAGCAATTTGTTTTGGGGATTTTGATTCATTTAAAAATGCCAAGTCATGTTGGTAATGCAGATTTGTCTCCATCATGTTTAATTCTGACACTGGAAACTTAAAAGGTTAACTCCATGAAAACCAATTGTCTAGTGAAAACCAAGTATACACATTAAGCAGCTGTTCAGCATCTTATATAGTGAAACTGGGAGGATGAATGGGTCGTTTTGAACACATGTGATACCGGTGTTTTCAGCCAGAACCTTGCTTTTCACTCTCAAAGAACACAATCTCAACACAACAAGCAGAAAAAAATGAACAGATTTCTCATATACTTATTTTTAAGGGGGAAAGAGAGAAAATTTTCAAATTCTGGATATCCTTCTTCAGAGAAATATAGAGTATGCTAAAAGTTTAAAAGTAAAACAGAGCTCAGTGTTGACATATGTCACTATGTAGTTGAATAGGGGCACATAGATTCTTCATAAGTACTACAAACATGAATATTTTAGGAAAGCGACAATTTCAAATGTTTTCTCTCAGCTTTGAAATATTTTACAGATCCAATAATGTGCCCCACCAATGTTTACATTTTGCATCTGCCTGTAACATGAAATGTAGTACCTATGATGGCATTGTGTACATCTATCCAAGTCATATTTGCAAAAAACTATTTTATATTAACCATTCGCTGCTCTCCCCACAGCTAATGCAAGAGGGATAATCATTTCTTGACATGAATTGAGAAATAAACTCAAATCAAAATGTTTTACTTCTGATTAGCATTACTGTAGGATAATGGTAAACTACGGTTTGAAAAAGACCTATGACAAATATTGAAACACTGAATTTAAGCTTTACAGTTACAAAATGTCAAATAAACTAACGAGTCAATGGAAAGACTCAGTTGGCTACTTAAATTAAATGAAACAATGCTTTTTCATTGTTACAATAACTGCTTTTACAATAAAGCACAAATTCAAAATCTTGTTCTGTAAAAACAATTTGATATACTTTCTCCACTAATGCCTAAAAGCTGGAAAAGGAGCACATGGTGCTCTGGAAGTCAGCATGTGATCTCACATACGGGCCCTAGAGTTCCTTCCAACTCTGGACCAGTGATTCCCACGCGGCAGCTCCTGAGCCAAAAGTGGTCCACAAACTGGTTAAGAACCACTGGACCAGAGTATCATGTACCGGAACGAAGAACGGAAGGGGATACGAATAGTAAAGGCTAGAGAAGCCGAGAGGAGAAAGTCATGGGGGCAGGTCTGTAGGGTGAGTAGGGAACGGGAGCGTTCAGAATGAAGCATTATGGGATTGACTGGACTGACTGATTGACTGACTGGTTGAACGACTGGTTGGTTGGTTGATTGATTGAGATGAGATGTAGACTGACCTGTGTGAGATCGGGGCTGTCGCCCTGATCTATCCCAACTCGCTGTGTCACAAAAAAGGGGGTGGGGAGAGGGGAAGGGAGGCAAAACAAAAAAATAAACCAAATGTAGTAAACCAAGGAGTAAACAAAACCCCAACGAAATAAAACACATAAAAAATAAAAAGGTAGGAGGCATGTAAAGGAGGAGGAGGAAGAGGAAGGAGAAAGGAGAATCAAACGGAATTGTTTGTTACTTCATGCAGTGGCAAGAAAGAACGTAAACAAAGAAAAGACAACGAGAGGGAGGCGGACGGACACACACACACACACACCTATAGATACACGCATATACACACACACGCACGCACACACACACATATCTGGAGACTGGTTTGAAATGAATGCTGGCTTACTGAACAGCGGAGGCAGACAGCGGGTCACGTGACTGTGAGGTGAGAGAACATTCAAAAGGGGGGAGGACACCCAACTAATGTTGACTTTGAACAGGAACGACAGACACACATGGCACAAATGACAAACACATAAATGAATGGGTCCTTAAAGTCAACGTTAGTCTGCTCTTTAGTCTTCGCTTGTTTGTTTTCTTTTTGGAAATTGAGCCTGTCACCCCAAAACCTTCCTCAAACCGAATAGGTAGGAAACGATGCACTGGGTACAGTGCAAAATATAAGGACATTCAAACTACTCCGATTTGCTATGAGGCCTCAGAAATAGCAAATATTATAACTACTGTAAATGACAGCCAAGAATAACAGGATGAGGGAACTTAAAAAAGGAGAATATAGGATAGAGAGAATTAAGAATAGAAAAACCAGCTTGGGCATGCAGTGCAGGCATGTGAACAGGCAGCACATGAGGGGTCCTTGAACTGGAAGCCCTAAATGAGGCACTCTGATAGGCTAGGACTCAGCCATTCATCACTGTGGTAGGATAAGCCCCTCCCCTCCCGTCAGGGCAACAGAAGGACAGAAAGAAGAGAAAAGCTGAAGGCAAAAAGACAAAGAATTAAGGAGAAGTAATCCCTGGTTGCTGATCTACAATCAGTTTAGGCATCTTTCCTCACAGCTGAGGCATAACCTGATTGATGGTAGATTAGGCCACAGAGAAAAGGTCACCCTGAATGTCTAAAGCACATCTCAAGAGGTAAGCTGTTTTATCCACTGACATTCAGTAATTCAGAGGAGTGAACACCATAACTGTTTGAGATGCCCTCCAGAGAGACAATACTACCAGTGGGTCTTTACCAAATGTCTCCTCAGACCAATGGGACAAATAAACATTACCTCTGCCACTTTGAGGAACTCAGACAGTTTTGTCATTCTGTTGAGAAATGTCTTGTAGATCTCCAAAGCTTCTTTGCACTGGTTCTTCTTCATATCAAAATATTTCTCTGCAGAGTAGCAGCAAAAAATCAGCATTAAATCCAATCATGCGTCTACATAGACTATAATCTACAAGAGAGCTGATTTGTTCATACCTTTGTTTAATTTATTTACCTCATGTGGTGCCAGATTCAAAATGACTAGTGCACAGACATTTTAGTCAATTATCTATCACTGACAACTTTATATTGTAAACTACTCACTGCTAATGTGTATACTGTATCTTAAAAGAAAAAAATATATATTTTGATTTCAGAATTGTGTTCCCTTGGCAACTAAACCTGTAATATAACCCACGTAATTGTACAGTTAACCGGCAGTGCTGTGTGTGTGAGTGTGTGAGAAAGCACATTTACCCAGCATGTTGATGACCCCTTCATTGTAGGCAGCAAAAAGCCGTATTGAATCTTTAAAAAGTAGCATGAATGCTGCGTTGATGACTCCATTTGTCAGTTCATTAGAGTTAGGCTAAAGAGAAAGAAAATAAATTGCACATATTCAAACATATTCGCTGAAGTCTTTTATTTACAGCTACAATTAATCCCCATCCACTGTAGGAGGTCGGTGCATTCATTAAAACTGTTACCAGTAAACTGGTTATGCTGCTTGACTGCCTCCCAGTAGGTTGTGGGTTCAATCCATAACAAGCCAGGCTGTGCTGTAAGAGTCTAAGCCTGCCTGCTCCTTAATGCTTAAGTCAAGTTTTATGCAGTTAAATGGTAGATATACAGTACTGGATATACAGAAATACAGTATGTGTGTAATGACACACATAATAGGGAAGTATGTGATCGGAGGATTCAATAGAGGGCTCACCAGAATACTGAGACTGTTAAGAACTACCAGATTTGAAAAACTAACATAGACACATAGTGAAGATTCAGTTTAGTGATTCTTGATTATGGCAAATAAGAGAATGGAGTAAATTGAGAGGTTTCAACGTGTTGAAACTTCTATGTTCAACGGATTTCACCATAATATTGCCCATTATTTCTTTCTGGGGGGATTAATGGGTACGGTATTTGGCGTATATTACACAAATTCCCAAGTACATATGACCAATCTGAGGCCACAACAGTATTTCTGCAGTGAACTGTTTTGGGGTAAATTGAATTTGTTTCAAGCCATGCATGGTAGAATTAGCTGTCTGGATAGTACATACGCTCAACCTCCTCAGTAAAATGCCATTGGTGATGTAAGGCGACGCCCACTTAAAGGTGTAGTCAGCTATTGCAAGATAAATGTCAAATTCAACAATTTACAATTCTCTGTGCGTGTTGAAAAAATAATCTGCTACTTCTGCACAGCTGTGTCTCCGTAAATAGTAACAAACAAAGTGGCGAACATCACTTGTATCAACAAAGCCATAGCACTTAACTTTTTGCTTCACAATGCATTTCGATGGGTGAGGCGGCTCGGCGGAAGACAGTGGTGCGATACTGTTATGATTTGAACTCAAAGTTAGCAAAAATTACTGACCATACCTTTAAGGGACCAGAACTATTACATTTTTGCACAAATAGAAATGCATTACAATGCTCTATCATTGCTATATTTCAAAATCTTTAGTGGCGCCATCGTAGATTTGTATGTAATAAAAATATACAGTAAAACATATTTGTCACTGTGTTGCAGCAATTACACATCATATAGATGTGGGTAATGGTGGACTTGATCACATGGCATATATTTAAATCTTTCTGCCATTTCTGTCACTGCTCACATGCCCTGTCACCTCACATTCCCATACTCCCCCTACTGTTCATGTGCGCATTGCACCTTGCGGACGTACAGTGGTAATTTCAGATAAATATCACTGTGTACTGTACCTGAAAGTCCAGCAGGGCATCCAACTGATTCTGAATGATAGGCAAAGTCTTGATCAGTTTCTCTGTGTTCATGGTACGCATCACGCCATCAGCCCTGGTAGCATCACACACAAACAAAGAAATTGTACGTGTGTGTGTGCGTGAGGGGAGGTGGCAACATAATAACCTTACTGTATATCTACAAATTCAGCAAATATGAGAAACGTAAACAAGTTCAGACACTACAAATGACTTTATGACATATTAAACTAGTGTGTGTGTGTGTGTGTGTGTGTGTGTGTGTGTGTGTGTGTGTGTGTGTGTTACCCTCTTTTCATTTTGGTGAAGTCCACAGCCACTAATCTGTAGGACATGGCCTTCTCATTAATGTAACGGCTGTAGCGTCTGATGAAGGTTGACATGTCATACCCTTGAGGACCAGTAGGGGACACTGCTGTTAGTCACTTGCCACCATGACCTACATTAGCAAGTAAAGATCTACGCTCCATCGGTACAGCATAGTACAGAATGTACTTTCTGTCTCTGAGTCACTTCTGACTACAAGTATGTTTAAACCACTAAAAAATATGATTTGTATGGAAACCATGTAATTTACATTTAATTTAGATTCTGTTTTTCCCGTTATAACAAGATTATGATGTCGTTATCACAAGAATATTAAACATTGTTTTGCCATGATGACAAATGAATTGGTAAGTTAGGTAGGCAGTCTGACATTGGGGGCCAGAAGATTTCAGTGCTATATCCTATTGGTTTCCAAGCTTAACTGGTTTACAATCTCTGGTAGCAGATTCATCAGTGTTACCTAAATACATTTGCAAATAGGCTTATATTAATAATTATACAGTATAACAGCTCTATATTAAAACATATTGATTAATTAATAACAATATTCGGTTTTGCAAAACTAGTTTTGAACAAGTGTTGTCAATGTACAGAACTATAAACAAATTGTGTATCAAGTAAGCTATAATAAAGCACAAGTTGTATTGGGCTATTCTGCTACTACTGTAGTCCTAATAAACTAAATCATACTGGCATAACTGTTTACAACAATAAGCTATCATATTACTACTATCGATGGCTTTAATGCACAATCGAAATTAGTATATAAACCGCTTTAACTATATTTTTTTATTTATTTATTTATTTGGGAGGGGAGGGTGGCTCAGAAATAATGAATTATGTTGTTATAAAGAGAAAATGGGTTGGAAATCAAATGTTTATTCATGGAACTTTAGGGCTTCCATCAGCTATTGTGTTTATGGCACTTGTATGAACCATCAAGTTTTAAAGCATATATTTTAAGGACAGACATTTTTTATAATACACTGTTTAATATGTACCAACAGTGCCTTTACATTTATAACTGCATGTCAATAGTTATTAACAGCATGGACACAAACACCTGTTATGAATGTATGTTTTGCTGATCCAAGACTAGGTCTAGGTTCTGGCTTCCTTTGAGAGTCAGGCAACACTAAAACAATGTTCCTGATAATGTTACAGAGACAGGGTGACTCAGACATAAAGTCATTTCATTAGATGTACACACTGCTGAGTGTACAATAGCCTTAAATCACCTTGTAGTGCAGCCTTGTCTATGAAGTTGTTGAGGTTGAAAAGTGTATTCCTGGAGGCTAGATACTGGATCAATCTCTGCCATGACAAAAGGGAGAGGGAGAGAGAGAGAGGGGGGGGGGGGGAGAGAGAGACATAAAGCCTGAGACAAATCTATAACTGGTATAATATCAGAGACCTGTGGGAGATGCAGCCCTCAAAACACTATTGTGTGGTCCCCATTGACATCAAGAATGATATTTATAAGTTAGCTATCAAGTGTGCCACTGTGCAGATACATCACACACAATCCAATGCCTGCATGTATATTGTACATACCTTTCTTGTTAATAATAAGCACAGGGTAAATGTGCATGTACAGCATATAGCACTTTTAATCCAAAGCAAATTACCATGAGTACATTTGTCAATGGTATATGAACCAGTACATATAAGCAAAAACCATTCTGTTTAAATAACGACAGCATGTAACCAGTTAACATACACGCGTTTATAATCAAACGTCAAGCGGCCCTGATGATGTGAGTTTTGACTCCCGATGGACACCGACCTCCATGTTGTGCTTTGTGCTCACCTCATTCCCATACATCATGAGGTGGTGTGTGGTGATGAGGGCTTTGAAGACCACTATCCAGCTGTTACTGGCCGTGCGTTCAATCAGAGTGTCTGCCAGGTGCGGCACACTGACGTTCAGCTCATTGGTGCAGTGGATCAGGTCTGGACAGGGACACAGCGGAACACTTAGAGTGGGCAGCACATTCAGATACAAGGTCACTGGGATGCTGAATAAACTAAATGTCTAATCCAGCTGGTTTGGAGACTATTCGGTCTGCATTGGTTCATGCCGTATACTGGTCACTGCATCATCTGCTGTCAATTATCACCACAATAGATCTTTACATCATTCCTATATATAGTGGAAAGGTTTTGTTAAGGGGATAGAAGAAACTGGAAATCCACAAAGACATGGATGCAAGTCTGTTCTTAGATTTTTCTAAAGGGATTTTTTCCTTACCCGATGGGAGGACAGTATAAGGAATGTTGTTTGTTTCCATGTGAAATGTGGGTTTGTGCTACTCTGTGAGAATGTAATGTGATTAAATGCTTTGGACAGGACCAACCGCACAAGACTTACCACCAGGAACACAGCCTGATTGATAGATAGCATCTTTTATACTGATTGGTTGCAATGGATGAATAAACATATAATGTAAAGACCATCTATGGACATTTGGTTTGCCAACAATGGAACTGTACCAGAAATCTAAATAAAAACACGCACTTTCATAGCTGTAATAAAAGTAGTATACTGGACAAATATAAATGGAATTGCCTATACAGCACTCTGAAGTGTTTAAATGTTGAACTATTTGCACAATGTCCAAAAGAACCTAACACAAACAATAAAATATTTAGTTAATGGTAAACTCACAGCAGAAGAGCATGAACAAGAGCCCTTAAGGATCAGTTCTGTCTAAAGACTAAACTGCTAGAAAATCTCAGAATTACTCATGTAAGTACTGCTGCAATAAAAGAAGATATTAAAATACACTCTCCGGGCCCTTGCAGAATAATGGCCTATTTCAATGCATAGATAGAAGTGAATGCGATATTATAGTATCGCGGGTCAAATCTGCCTACAGTAGATTACTGGACGAAAGTGCATAATTCAACACATTTGCTCTTCAAACGTTCATGTAATATGTCACCATGTTAAACCTCAAAATATTATACAAAATAATACCTGCCTGATCATTGACTGATCATTACATAAGTACAATATTTCCAAATATAATCAAAAAGTTGGCTGTCTTTTCCCTTGATCCTAAAATCACAAATCCCTTTTTTGAACATGGTACATGTCGGCACTACACGTCTGTGTGGGCTACTACCCAAACTATTATTGCTATATATTCATCTAGCAGTTTATTTTTCATTGTTTTACCAATCTGTCATCTCTGATTCATTCATTTATATGTAAAGTCTGGAACACAGCGCTGGCTTGCTGCGTCAGTGTGTTTACTTGACAAGCAAGGTATTCTTATTGACATGCATGCTGACCAGGTAACTCAATCACCAAGTCGGACGTTAAATTTACAATGAGGAAAACTAAACAGGATTCTGGCTGTTAGGTCTTGAAAATCTGTAATATGTGTACTAGGCTATAGTTACTACTTTTTATTTTAAATTAGGAAATAATGCAGTGCACTAGTGTCACACCAGAAATTATGGATACATACATGTTAGATAATGCTGACAACCAATGGAAATCAACAGTATTACTTTCCGAAAATCCGAGAGTCCTGTGTCGAGCTTACAGGGGCATATGTGAGTTGCTCATGTGACGTAGTGCTAATGGACAGAAGAAGTTGAGACTATGTATTAGCCAGCAGTCCATAAGCAATATAGGCCTACAAATCTTCAAACTTGAAAACTGTTATGTTAAAGAGAAATGTTGCACATTACTAACCATTGATGCAAAGAAGCTAGGTTATAGCCTATATATAAATGCATGTCCCATAATATCGGTATATTTTGAACTCGGATCATATTGAATTTTAAAATGTACTCATTGTTTCTGAGAATAGCAATTCTTCATAATCACCATGCAATTCTCTGGCCACTAATATAGAAATGCCATATGCTAATGGTAGCACTCAATCATACTTTGAACATCGTTAATGGGTTGGGTGAATATGCTTATGCCTCAGTAGCTAATAGGACTCATTTCAATCCAAGGAATTATTGTTTACAGTCTAAGACTGTTAAAAATCGGTTTACAATTCATAAGGATTTCTAATGTAACAATAGCCTTTATATAACACAGACTATGATATGTTTACACTTTTCATCTAATAAATATATATTAATGTACTGTAATTATGTATTCACCAAGTAAATGTAGAGATAGGAAGTTTATACATATTTAGAAGGTAAAATCATGCATGAAGCTTGCCACAGATTCACTAACAGGAGGAAGTACAGTAATTGAAGGAAATAAATAGCAGGGTACACAATGTCCTCACACCCAATTTTAAAAATGACATGTTTTTTGTTGTGGTTTTTTGTAGAATTTTTGCTATCTTATCTACAATTACAGTTATTTTCCTGATTTCCGCCTCAAAATAAATGCATGTTGTGCTAATTTGATATTATACATTGTGCATGTCGTCTCAGTGGAGTGAGTCTAAAATATTCCATGCCTGCCTTACACAGATGAGACTGACTCAGCTCCCCCTGTGACCATGAATAGGAATAAATAAGCAACGTGAATTGAAATATTAACTATTGTCAAATGCAGGTTTTTTGTTGTGTGGTCAGTTGTGTGTCTCAAGGGTCCTGAAAGAGCTGGGCTAGCATTACTAATAAGTAAACATTAAATGCCTTTGAAAAATGTATGTGTGTATCATTTCTGGATTGTAACCATCCTGACACTCCCACTCATATGCCAATCGGTTTAGAGTATGGCAAAAACACAACTGACTGAAAGAACACGTTCAGCTCCAACGAAGTAGAGTCTGTCAAATATGACAGTCGGAAAATGGAATGGGGCCTTTAACAGACAAACAGCAGTGCTAACCAGATGGCCATGTTCATCTATTTTGTTCATTATTTTGAAGCACGGTAATGACTATCTTGATCTATTGGCAGGTTTATGCCGCCATCCCAACCACATGTATGCAAAGTAAATAACCATTACTGTACATGTTAACTGACGACGGTCATCAAAGCCTTATTAGTATTCTGTGTCAGACACATTTGGTTTCTATAGCACCTCTGCTATCTCAGCCATGCAGAACATTGCTTTGTGGAATCCTATTACTATGTCTGTAATGCTCGTCATTTGTCATGGATAGTAAATAATCAGACTGTTCATGTCACACACCGGTCCGTCAAGGTCATGGCACCATTAAAACAAACTAGAAGACCCAAAGCCATTAACTGTGAATATGTGGAATTTTATTTATCTTGGACTATATGCAGCTGTTTAGCGGAGTCTTGATCACTATGCAGATATTCATCTATTCATTCCAGTGCCAAAGGATCATTCAATAAATCAAATTAATTCTATTCAGTCCAATTTGTATACAACATTTTAATAAGTAAGGTGCGAGATATTCTAAAAGGCATACCTTGAACCAAAATCTGCTCTGGCAGCTATGACAAATGTACACCTTGAACATTCCGAAGAGATACACTGACAGCAGTTGTGACAGATGTTTCATTATGTTATTGTTGGTTTATGGGCCACCATGTTTGTTGCCCACACTGACAGAGACCCATTTGTCCTTTTTCTTTTAAAAAGCAATTGTACCCCTTTCCATTACTTCACTGAATGACCAAGTATCTGTCTCATTTTTATAGCCCTTATTTCAGCAGGCAGGTTAAATAACCACACATTCTTACAGGCTATTCGTCAACAGCCTGGGAGAGTGGTTGTTAAAGGGATAGAGAAGATGCAGACCTACAACCTGCCTTGAACCATCACAGTCAATGTAGGGCTGATGGAGCTCCAGTGGAGCAGTTAGCAGATTCAGTGTGTTCAATTTAACAGTGTTCAATGTGGGAAGAAGGATAATTCCTCATTTGCTTCCCCCACACACATTTCCCCAGTCAGTCCTGAGATGGGAACAACTGACTTCTGGTCACAAATCTACTCGTCTTACAATATACGCCTATTGTTATTGTAAGATAATTTTATAGCATTGCAATGAAATGTGGAACACTGAAGGAGCCATGTCTGCTTCTTATGAAATAATATAGAGTACTTGGACTGCTGCATTCACAAGGATAAATTACAGTAGAAAGAACAATAATGAATTGAACTCAAAATCAATGAAATTCCTAGATGTGAGCTGGGCACATCTGGGCACTTTTCATTGTTATACAAAGCCCATACAAAAGGGCCAGCTCATGCACCACATTTAGGGTACATAAAAAATAAAGTAATATTCTGTCTAGCAAAAATCCATGACATTCTAAGATACATCAGTTGGCATTGAAACACATGGGCCATAATTTGTTACTCATAACTATTAAGAGTTACACCCTCCTGTCCTGAAAAGGATTCACTTAACAGATCTCGCAGAGTGGGTTTTCCACATTAGTTAAAACTGAATCAGTCTTTCAACCAGGGACTGAGGCTAGGTAGTAGACTACAGCACACAGGTTATGGGTTTGGTACATTGTAGGCTACATCTTGACAGGGATCCCAGAATCCCCAGCAGCACCCTAAATGTGGACATGACCAAATTTTTATCTGCCAAACTAGTGGGCTGTCAGCATGAGTGGTGATCGACTGGCAGGCTGTTTGGCCTGCCTATAGGCACCTGCCTATAGTTGATTCTGGATGACTGACTTTACCTCTGTTTTTTTCGTGATTAATCGACTTGCTAGGTGACTGTCTCACTGACTGGTGGACTGGCTATCTCTGGGCCTGGCTGGCAGCATCACTAGGTCTCCTTATTGATCGTGTCAAGCAATTATACTGAGGTTGAAAAGCCGCCTTACCTAATAATCAAATCTGCAAGGAATAGATACTCTCCCTACAAGTATAATTGAAGCTTTTTTTTGATTTTATAATAATTAATTAAAATAAAAATGTGTAGGCTACACACCTAGGCCAAATATAACATGAAACAATGTTACAAATGACATTTTCTAGCACTGCCAATCTACCAAAATATTATTATTATTAATAATAATAATATTTAATCATAATTAATAATACAGTACTGTGCGACACAATTACTTTAATAAGATACATGGGTGTTGTGTATAGCCTAAATAAAAGTAGGCCTATATGACTGACAAATAGGCCTACTGGCTTTCTGTATACGGTCTCATGAGGGTGATTCCGTTGCTAGTGTGTTAATAATGGATATAGGCCTACACTGAAACGCTGATGGTTTCAATCTTATCCCACCTGAGTTGACATTTTACCCGGAATGGCATGCATAGATATCTGCATAGAGTATTATTCTGCTAACCTGTATAGACACCACCACATTATGAGGCTGCCATTCAATACAATGACAAAAAGACCACCGGCATGCTTCGCGGCGCAAATCGCATTGTACTGTAATCTGAGGGAATGTTATCGAGCAATGATGGTATAGTCTAATTAGGAGCCGGGCCTTTATGATGACAAACACAACGTCCCCGTATGAATAACGCTTTTGTGTGAAGCATCATGCGATAGTAGCCTAACGATGGACGACAAACGAGATAAGATCAACGATGTGCTTAACCTACAGTCGAGGTGTTTCTTCTTGGGACCGCTGACTTCATGCGTCGTGGCCTTGCAGACGGCTTTGCTGATTGCAGACCCCGTCATGCTGTGCTGAGCGGCGGCGATCCTGTCTGTTAAAGACTGTCCCGACATATTCCAGAAGCAGACAGAATGGGGAAACCTGCAATCAAAATGTCTATACTGGTATGGATGGAAATTCCCTCTAAACAAATCGCCCGTCTGAAAATAAAAGCGTACACTGACGTAAATCCAACGAAAGCATTCATATGGCGTCCAAAATAAATATACGATCACATCCAGAGAACCGTTAAATATTCAACCAAAGGCATCTAAATGACCTGCAAAGAGATGCGAAAAAAAAGACTACAACTGTCCGCACCAAAAGCAGCTCAATATACTACAGTTGGGTGACGGTGCTACAACGTACAGTACGGTGTAATGTATCCCTGAAATAGCTGGTCAAGGAGGAGATGCCGGTTGAGTAGCAGAAGGATGCGCTACTACGAGACAATAAAAAATAACTATCCGGTCTTTATTCGGCGATTGTTGAATCTATGCGACATTCGTCTCAATTATCAAAGACTATTTTGCAAATAGTCTACTACATATAATAGCACTGTCCGTTTTTTTTCTTCTTCACAGTTTCACTAATGATAGCCTATAGGTTATGATTCGACATCATATCGCGATTATGCACTGTTAGGTATCGCGTAATTAGCTTGCTCTATTTGATTTTATTCTAGACGTGTAATTGTAATCGTATGATAAAATCCTATTTTACTGGCTCTGCCGATCCGATAGACCAATTCGATTTTTGTCACTCAAACTTGGGTGTAAAATGGCAGTGCATGAATCAGGTGACTCGGAAAGAAGGGCGATTGGGCAATTTCTTGGGTCCGGGGAGGGCGTCTTAAAGCAGAACGGTACCTTGGATTTCAAAGCAGGCAGCTGTTTTGATAGCTTCAGTATGGACATAGGATGGAGGCTGTCTCATGTTTAACTCACTGTAATTTCCTGCTGTCCAATGAAATGTAGACACATATCCACGGATAACAATTATTACAAAACCTACATTGGCTATATGATATCTGTTATATAATAATACTATAGGCCTATAATATTTCCTTAATTTCATGACTAGTCCTAGCCCTTTATGTATTCTGATGATTTTAATAAAATAAACATTTATTACAAATTGATAATTCAATGCCACACAAAAGATTATGCCAAGTAAAGTAACAAAGAGTATATAAGCCTATGCAGCTATAGAGCAAGTGTAATGATCTTCCTTGCAAATGCTCAACCGACACGCATGTGTGACTTCTCTATCTATAGATAAAGTTCAATATATACAATGCCTTTTTGCCATAATGGGAAGCATTAATAGCATATCCAAACTTCCCTTACTGTATGTGTCCAGAATAAACAAAAAGCATCCAATAATTTATAGAGAAAAGAGTGATATATTCTATTTACATTATTATCACAATCTGCCATTTCTACTTTAACTGAAAGCACATATACTTGTATAAATATCAAGACTTAAAATAGATTCATTTAAATATATTTATGTACTAATTAGACAATGTTATACTTTATTGGTCCCCAATTCTTTAATCCACATCCCTCCTCCCAAGAAGTGACAGCCCAAGTTAGCTTCCCATAAACCTGGTAGGGATTGGATGTGTTGCTCAGGGAGAGGGTCTAGATGAGCCACAGGCCTGGACCAGAGGGGATTCCTGCCAATATAGCTATACACTGCCAGGGAAGGATGATCATAGGCTGTTTGTTCATCCTGGTTGGCCATGGTGTTGTACCAAGCAGTGCACGGCCGCCTCTACATGTATGTTTGTTTGTGTTCTCCTGATGCAAACACTAGGAAGGAAATATACATAGCATGTGATAAAAGCTTCTAACATTACACACTTAAAATACGATGTCTGTGGTGGCTACTAGATTATCAGCAATATACTATACAGTCAGAAGAACAACAATTGCTCTGACTGTAGCACTACATGTTAAATACATGCATTATCATCTAGCGGTTTACCTTCCTTTACGACTCCAGTTTAAACTCAGAAAAAAACATGTTGTATCTATTGTATAACTATTTGGTCACTCGCTTGCTTCCAACTATTATTCACATGCCTCTGTGAATTTCATTAGGTGGTCAGTGTGCTTGAGAGAGAGAACACAAGGCTATCTCACACCAGAATGTAGACATTCCATTAGCACTCTCTTGACCCATGTACTCTCATAGATAGACAAGCTGTGTTGGAACACAATTATTTCCAAATTCAGTCGATGAAGTTGCCATTGTGTAGGCCCAACAAGGTGGTACCATGTAGAACAAACTTCAATGCTCTTTTACACCCATATTGAATAACGTCACAATCTTTTGTGCCATTGTCAGATTAAACCCTTCAAGAAGCAATGTATATTTAAAACATCTATAGTGTTCTCTGGATTTTGTTAACCCATAAAGCTTTCACCCAACAGCTGTGATAATAACCTAGCCTGTGGCTCTGCCTGAATATTTCTCAGTAAAATTTTTGCTGAGATTACAGTCTGGAAACCCTGGTCACTTTATCATTTGCACAGGCACCCTGCTGGCGGACCAATCAGTGACCATGGAGGTGGGTAAGTGTGACGTTTAGGATCAAAATTCAAATTGTAAGGTACATTTTTGTTTGTATGACAGTGTGGCGCGGTAAAGGTTTGTTGTTTGACAACGTGGGCCGCAAGGGATTGTGGGGCATTATAAGCATTTGGGTAGTGTAATACTTTGTCTTTCTGTAGTTCTTATCAGTTATTCTGTGGTTATTTGGGTTCTGAGATGTGTTTTTGTTCAGGGAATGGGAAAGATAAATTTGTTTGGGCACCGTGGCTGAGACGTGTGTGGCCGAGATGAATGCTTCATTGTGAACTGTACAATGTACCAAATATATTTCTGGGGGTGTACTCTTTGGTGTTAATATGAGATGCCAGATGTGTTTTGTCACAAACTGGCTGAAGCTGGAGATCAGGATAATCTGGCAAGCGATGGCACACGTCACAGTCGCTGTGTCCACGTAAACTTCTAATATTCACATCCCCTGAACAAACTTATCTCATAACCAAATAACATATATGAAACACACGCAAAGTGATAAAAATTATTATGTCTCTCCTGTTTCATTTGACCTGGGTCGCCGTCATATTTTTTCAAAACATTATTTCGTCCAATGTAGTATTTGTATTCATGTTGACAGACGCCCAGTAGAGGCAACGACTGCAAACACTTCCCAATGGAGCTTGTCCAGACCCTATTCACAAAGTGAATATGGGTCTGGTTACACCAGGGTAGTGGTAAAATTAACAATGATACAATATTGAGTCCCACTAAGAACAGACCAGTGACATATATTATCTCCAACTTGAATTAAAGGAAGAGACATGAATACGTTTTTTAATCATTCAGAAAACAGTTTTTAATTAAAATGTTTTCATTCTTTGGCTGCAGATCATCTGGCTCTTAGGATTGGGTATAGGTGCTGAGGATCATCTGGATATCTGGGTTGTAGTTCTTCAAGATTAGATTCATTCATTGAGACTGGAGTGTTGTTCATTAATTCATTGATCTGCTTCTTTCCCTCTGATTTTCTCTGGTTTATCCTGTCTCTGACTCTCGTTATTAGACAAAGGTACCTGTAAAGGACATAATTGATTAAAACATCAGAAGCTACTAAAACTATACTAAAGCTTTTGTATAATCAATAATACTATATTCATAAATATGATTACATTATTCATGATTTGACCAATAACCTTACAAATTTAATTTGGCCTACTTATAACAAATATTCAGTAGCCTTTTGTTTATGTAGCCTACATGCTTAACAACATCCTTGTCTAGTCTAACTTAGTAGGCTAATCATAGGGGTTGATTTATTCAATACATTTTAGTAAGCAAAAGCGCTCTAAAAAATGTTTTTACAATGCATATAGGCTATTATTAAAATCACACTGAAATGATGTAGAATGTTTATAGGCTATGGCATTATAGGCATATGTTGAATGTTCTAGACAGGTTGAATAGTTTTTTCTTCATCGGAGTCTTCACTGTGGTACTAAGTCGTCTCAGATCCAGATGTTCACAGGCCAGTTCGCCGAGGTGTAGGATCCAACTGTGGGTGACGATGGATGTCTTCTCCCGCCTGGTGGAGAGCCAGGAAAATGGATACAATTGCAAATATGGGACAATGCAGGACTGGTTCAGGTAAAAACAAGGCAGTGAAGGACTTTAACATTTTCTTTAAAATCTGCTGTAGTCTATTACAAGAAAATAAGATTTGTAGGCTAATTCTTGAAAGTAATAGACCTATATTTCTGCTCTCCAGCTCCAAAATGAGGGTCCTTCAAGGTGAAAGATTGCCTTATTTGCCTCTTTGGCAGCTCTCTCTCTCTCTCTCTCTCCCTGGTTCGTATGTGTCACACTGGTTTGTAATATGGGCATATTATGTTTTTGACCTGATTTGATAATGTGACCAATGTTCTACTGGTGTTCTGTACCACGCAGCACTATCCCATCCTCTATTTCCTGTGATTATCTTTTCTGGCTACACCAACCCATATCCTCTCATTCTGTTCACATCTTTCTTCCTACAACCTATACCACATTTCTTCCTCCAGCTCTGTGTCACAGCCCACAGCACAATGTGTGGCCTTTTATGTATATATGTGGTGTACAGTAAGCGCACAGTAGTAGACTATATGACAAAACACAGGAATGCCAATGTGATCTTATTGTATTGTGTATTATTTATGTAATGCCTATAAATTGTTACAATTTACAGCACCACATATTTAATAATAATA
>JAODTR010000006.1:678528-695591 GCA_025399935.1 Amblyopsis rosae | reverse complement strand
CCCCCCCCCCCCCCCCCCCCAATTCTGTCTGAAAAAGGATGTCTCCTTTCCACAGAAAATAGATTCGTGATAAAATGGACCGAGCATAGAACATCCAAAAGGCGATAGCCTAAAACAGAGAGGAGTAGGTTAGTGTGTCTGGAATTATATGTATAAAATGCACAAAACGGACGAAGCATTGACTGCTTTCTGATTCAACAGAAAAACGATCTCAAAACCTCGTACAAGGGTGCTTTTCTGAGCCTATGCTATCCTTCTTAGAGGGGGTAGGGAATCTTAATTTTCTCACGACCTACCAGCTGGATCGTGAAAGACCAGACCTTCGTAGGCGGGTTTATTACAAATGTGACCTCAATGGGTGGCAATGTATGTGCGCATGAGCAAATATGGGCGAGACTAGGTGCTCCGTCCACCAATCAGACACCGCTAACACCCGAGGTGTGGCTCGTGAGGGATGGGCGCGTGGCTGGGGGCCGGACTCTATCCGGAAGTGTATTGCGGCTGGTATCTTGCTGTCATTCGGCAGCTGACGGTTCCAGGAGAGAGGCAGCCAAGAAGCACAGAAAAGGCTGGCTCTGTCGTAATAGTGCTAGCTAAAACTATCGAAATCATATAAACCATGAAACCGAGCGAATAAGGCGTGTTCAAGAACGGCAGTCGAATACATTTCACACATTGCCACGTAGCGACTCTCTTTTATCACTCAATCTAGATTAGACAGAAGAGAGGATAGAGAGAGAGCTGTGTCATTGAACAAGCAGGACACGTCAAGATAAGAGAAAAAAAAAGCTGACCGACTTCTCTACCAGTCAGCTATAACAACGCCTCTCACAAGGTTTTCCACACAGTTTTGACAAGGACATCGTATTTGCTCTCAACCTGAGCGACGGATCTCGACCGAGCCATCGCAGGTGGTAGCCAGAAGGTGAAAATATATTTTTACGCCGTTAAATCTGGTTAGCTAACCCCCATGCTAACGTAACAAGCTAGGGCGCTAGCGTTAGCTGACGACGTTAATCTTGGCTGTCCATCTAATTGTTAATTTGTTCAAATGTGTGGAAATACCCATTATGCGTGTCTGTATTAATCCACACAAATGTGTGGCATAAATAGATTTTTAATAAAAGGGATACGAAATTATTTGGTCGAGAATAATCCTTTGTGGGTTTAAATGTTCGGATCTCTAGATTGGCTTATGACAGCTGTCAAATAAAGGTAGACAGTTTTTCTTCTGTCGTTAATATTTTATTACATCTTTGTATTTTATGTTTTAACCGATATTAAACTACATTAGATAAAGCGTATGACAATTGTTACGCGTTAGAAAGCTGTCTACACTGCAAAATGTTTGAGCTCGACACAACGATGCTAACTAGCCTGGTAGTGGCTACCATCAACTCACTTCGACTTGCAAGTTGGCAACGTCACGGGTTATAATTAGACAAAGATGTAGTAGGTCGGCTTTTCAGCTGTCCAATGTCCAAGAATTCGTTTATTTGTGGCACAGCATAATGCCTAAATCAAGCCTAGAAATGTTGTAACCATTGTAAAACTATAGTACTACTGTTTAAAATATGTCACTCACCAACAATGCCAGTGTCTACATGGTTGTCAGCAACATCTTTATTCTAAAATGGCATCAGAGAGAGACATATTGCTAACTCAGCACATGCCATCTTGTGTGTTCCTTTCTCTTAATAGGACCTAACGATCACAGGATAGCATTTGTGTGGGGGGAGAAAACAAATGGGGGATTACGGGTTTGGAGTCCTAGTTCAAAACAACACTGGCAACAAGTCTGCATTCCCGGTCCGAATCCACCCGCATTTGCAGCCCCCACACCACCACCAGAATGTGTCGCAGAGTCCAGCTGCTTTCATAAACAGCACCACAGCCGCAGGGAATGGCACCACGGGAGGCTCTCCCTGGCTTTTCCCTGCCTCTGCCAACCACAACAGCATGCAGGACGAAATCCTGGGGGGCCCAGAGAAGCCCAAAGCACAGCAGCAACAGGAAATGCAAGAAACGCAAGAAAAGCAGCAACAGCAGCAGCAGCTGTCCCCTGGGAGTCACCAAGAAAGTGTAAGTGGCGGAGGGATCATCTCAGAACTAGAGAAGGCCCGGTCAGAAGAAGGCAAGACAGATAATGGCCCGTCTGAAGGAAGTAACGGGAAGGAGAAGCAGTTGCGTCTCGAGTCCCCGGTTCTGACGGCTTTCGATTATCAAGAGACATCAGGTCTTGGTGGAACTGGTCCAGTCCAGTCAAGCACCAACTCCTCGTCTCTCACCGGCTTTAACAACTGGTCGGCCGCTATCCCGCCGGCACCATCCACCATCATAAACGAGGATGTGAGCTTCTTCAACCCAGCCTCGGCCAACAACGGCCCTTTGCTGTTCCAGAACTTCTCGCACCACGTCAGCCCGGGGTTCGGTGGGAACTTCTCCCCCCAGATCGGCCCCGCGGCTGCCCTCTCACAGCACCATCCGCCTCCCCCGCCACATCCCCACTTCCAACATCCCCACAGCCAGCACCAGCAGCACCGTCGCTCCCCGGCCTCCCCTCACCTCCCGCCCCCCTTTCCTCACAGGAATGCGGCTTTTGGCCAGTTGCCACATTTATCTAACAGCCTAAATAAGCCCCCGTCCCCCTGGGGCCCGGCCAGCTACCAGAGCCCCTCTCCCTCTCCCGGCACCTCCACGTCCTGGAGCCCCGGCGGTGGATACGGCAACGGCGGCGGCGGCTGGGGAGGATCCCAGGGCAGAGAGTATCGCCGGGGGCTGAACGGAGGGATGACTCCCATCAACTCCATCTCTCCATTGAAGAAGACCTTCCCCAACAACCACGTGGCATCGCAGAAGTATCCCCGGAACACCCCCGCAGGCTTTAACGCCAAGTCCTGGATGGACGATGGAGCGGGCCGCAGCGACATCTTTCCCTTCCAGGTCAGTTTGTAGGTGATTGTGTGTGTGTTTTCACACTAATCATGTCTTTCATGTTGATTTGCAGTTATGAATTAATGTTGTTTTGGGGTAGGCATATGGCAATTGTACTATTCTTTAAATGGGTAGGTAAAAGTGCATCATTTGCTGGTCTTTTAGTGTGTGTGTGGTTTGAATGTGGGAGACAATATCATTTTCATGAGCAGTCGCCTGCTCTTTACCAGTTTGACAAAACATAGTCATGCAATGCTAGTTGCTGATTCAATGTGGTGTAGCTGCTATTTTAGGGCTCGGGTGGGAGCTGGCTTCACATGACGCATGTGTCACCATGTTAGCCTAGACGTCCATTGTCGTCGGTCTCTGTACGTCCATGGCTGCAGGTCCCTGATGAGTAATGTGGCTCTGTCGCTGCAGCGCAGTGTGCCACGTACGCTGGTGATGGCAGGGGGGCGTTGGCTATGGCGTGAACAAGATGGGAAGCGGGACATTGAAATGGAAGAGTGAGGTTAGAAAAGGTGCGGAAGTTGAAGGAGGGAGATTGTGAGCGGGAGAGAAGAAACGATGGGAAGGGTGCGCCGAGACAGAGGAGAATGAAGTGACATGTGGAGGGGTATGGCAAAGGGGAGGGAGCTATAATCATATCGTTCTTGTTTCTGCAGGATCACAGGTTATCAATCAGTTCTCTTGTGTAAAACATAGCCTAAGGACTTCAAGGATTTAGTGTGGCATTAATCACACGGAGACATGGCCCTTGTAGCCTAGTGCCACATCCTTGCCAGGCCAATTTATAATAAGGTTTTCCACACTTAATGAAGTTGGCCTCTGTAATACTATTATTAATAAGTGACAGCCAATGCGATTGATGGGGAGAGGTCAAGAGGGAATGGAGATGAATACACTTTATTGATCAAGCTCACAATTGATTGCATTGGGCAAGGGGAGAAGGGGTGTAGGGATGAGGGCTGAACACGGCCTATTTGAGATGTGATGGGAGTATAGAGGCAACTACACCATGCTGCTAATGGAGCCTGATCAAAGGCAACTGTGTGTCCTTTCATTAAGTATTTCTGCTTATCATCTGGCGACTGGCTGTATGCTGTCACATACGCTTTAAGTCCAGGTTAATTCCAAGCATGTCGGATGCACTAGATGGTGTCTGGATGATTGCATGTTGTTTTCAGCTGTTTCTCAATAACTTCCATTGGTAAGGCACAATTATTCCACTACAAGAATTCATGCCAATGTCAACCTATGGGGGAAGTGGCAGTTGATTGAGGCAACATTTTGTCACAATTGAGCTTTAGAGCCAGCAGCGCTAGTTTAACCTCAATGGTGAAATGTTGTTCTCCTTATTTTAACTATACATGAAACGTGCCGAAATTGTCGCTGGTTGAATTGGCTGCCAATTATTTAATACTGACTATTTCATACATTCAGCATCATATGTCAATCTTGATGGCTGTTGAAACCATTTTAGTGTTTGTTTTCTAGTTCCTGTACTTTCTTGTAGTTTCTGAGTCATTGTGCACCACAAGCCAAACACTACAGCTGTGACATGTCTTGACATGTCATCACACGTTGCTGAATAAACCTGGCTAGGTTAGCCAATTGCCAGTGTGTTACAGTTACCTAAGAGACTAAATAACATTAGCACTAGTTATTTAGGCTAAAATGTAGAACTGTCTCATGGTTGCGCAAGCCCAAAAATGTACTGCAGTTTTTCAAACTGTCTGAGCACTAGAATGTGGAGGTCCTTAATTATAATGTATACAGTAACAAAGACAGATGTAACATAAAACTGGCAGACTAGTGGTGTTTGGATCAGATGAGCTAAAGTAGAATTTTTGCTTTGCCCTCTAGATACTGCAAGGGCAGAGAGAGGGAAGGTATAGAATAGCCATACTCTTGCCTGCCATCTCTGTGTACAAACCATTCCCTTGTAACTCTAGTTACAATAAAGAGTAACTACAGATTGGTAATGTGGTGGTGAACAAAGAAAGTCAATTCTCTATTCTGATGCATAGCTCATTAATACAATTCTTAATTCTTATGGTGTTTGGATATAAAATATATTTATTTAGGCTACTTGTTGCTATGGAGATCACGGTTTTGTCACTGTCAAAACCAAGTGTAAGCTTTTACATTCGACAGATACGGAGACATAACACTTAATTTCTAATAGCTTCAGTGCTAATTTGCTTGTCAACTGTCAGTAGAGCTATAGCTTTAATTTACAGAAATTCATGCAAAAATATTCCTTATCAATTTTGAAGGCCTGCATCTATAGCCTTTTGTACTTGTATTACATTAGCCTACCTATGTGATAATGACACATTACTATACACAAAATGCCTTAAAGTTATGTAATGGAAATATTTCCAGCAAGTAATGTTAGGCAAAACCCAATTTGGAAGTCCTGTGATACTGCTCCATTATTGGCCTGGTCCAACTGCTTCACATAGTTTCCATTCTAGCACTGTCACAACAGAGAGGACAAGCAGCCGTCGTTTTAGAATGCATTGTTCTGGCCATTTATGTCACTGTTCTCATCTTGTAGCTTAGCTCACTTTTCATAGGGCCCTTCACTGTTAATTGACACTTTAACATAACAGACAAAATAACGAGCTAACATACATAACAATATTACACAGACCCTTCATCGCCAGGGGCATCAAAATGATATATGTAAAAAAATAAAATGGAAAAACATGACTAAATTAGAATGGCTTTCAAAATAAAGGACTTCCTACGTTTGCCAGGGGCGTTGGAGGTCAGCTGGGCTATGGATAAAAGCGCATGGCATTTGGTAGGCATTCCATCCCATGTTTTATTACCATGAATTACAAAGAAAAAAGTACAGTACCAGCCCAGTGCTGTGGCGCTTTATTAACTCCCAGGGTGTGTGAAATAGACTCTGTATAGTAGTATTTGGGAGGTGTCTGCAAGCCAGCACTGCTAACAGCTGCTTGCAGGTAAAGTAAGCAATAACAGGCTATATAGCTTTAGCTATGATATTCATTGTGATAACCAACTATAACAAGCACATTATACAGTCTCTGTAATCTGTGAAATTGGTTTATTGTAGTGGATAAATAATGTTTCCTTTAGTGCACTGCTGTAATGCATCATTTTTTTTTTGCCATGAGTGCATGACTGTCACTCTTTTTAACTGTTTGTTTGATTCAGGCTTATTGTCTCAAAATAATTAAATTTTCTCTGATCCAGTTAACTACACATATTAGATAGTGAGCTTTGCCCTTGAGAAAATATTTAATCTGATTGCATTTTTGTTATGAAATAATTATAAGATTGGTATTTTTAATTTAGACTAAATGACTACACAAACTTGTGAAACATTAGCCGGTCCAGGATCAGTCATTAGGTCTAATCTATGTTATTGGTATACATATAGGCTTATTATGCCCTCATCATAGTTGTTGTTGATGGATACTGACACAGGGAGACATAAGGTGCCTTCAGAGGACAGAATGTTTGCTATGTTCAGTGAACGACGAAAAATTTGCAATATTTTTGGAACTACATGCAAAAATGTTAGTTTGTTGTTTAATGGCCGTGGCGAGTGCTGATCATCCCTGCTCTGCAGAAGTCGAGGTAGCGTTATGGGGCTTTTCCACCACATGGATCCTGCTTGACTTGTCTTTCTTTGGTATCGATATGGACCATAAATAATATCCCGATATATTTAGGTTGAATACCGATACACAATATATATCAGTATTTTCTTTAAAGTGGGCTAAATATTTCAGGCATAGAGAAAAAACAGGAAACCCAACGAAAATGTGACATTAACAAATTTTTGCGACATTGACGTGAGCTTTCTCTGGTAAGTCACATCAATAAGTAATTCACAACCAACCTTTACCACAAGTTGGATGCTTGTTTTGACAGTAGTATGCTACTATTAATATAAAATGTTTCCCGTGTTTCAGTTTAGCTTCTTCCTGCTTCCCTTGTCGACTTCTTGGATTAAGTATGTATGTATGTATGTATGTATGTATGTGTATGTATATATATATATTCATTCATTCCACCCTTGTCTGCCCTTATAATGACAATATTGTTTATCGCGATTATTTCTGGGACAATCGTCCGACAAAAAATACTTAATTTATTGTGGCAGGCCTAAGTGTGATGTAATCTCCATAATATAATTTGAGTGTCACATCCTCAGGCTCTTCCCCTTCCCCGCCTTTCCCCATTGTGTCCGGAATGATTACTGCATGTGTGAAATACCTAGAGGTGGAAATTATCATGATAGCAGCCTTCTGTGGGAAAGGGGAAACACTGCCTAGCTCCGGAAAGTGAACCAGGCCATATTCCAGGTTCTGTGTGTGAAAAAGGCTTTTTTTTAGGTGTTGTCCTAGTTAGCCCTTAGTTAGTGCTATGAAATCCTCTGCACACATAGGTCTGTCATAACGGACTTAATGTGAGTAGACGTATCTTTCTTTAATAGCATGGCCTGCTACTCCTCAGGGGGGTTGTGTCCCATACTTTGAGAGCTCATGCTAAGAGTCAATTCATCCTCAAGCTGTGGACAGACTGCTAAAACCTGTTTCACAGCCCCGCCCTATACACACTTTCTACCAGAAACCCACTTTACACCTGGCACACACATACACATATGCACATGCACACATACAGTATGTACATGCAAACTATTCTCCTTCTCTGCACTATTTACACCCCTCCTAACACACACACACACTGTCCAAAGACAGTGTGTAGGGGGTTACTTAAAGTCAACGCAGTGCTTTGAAAACCTGTGACCAGAAAACATGATTGAGTGTCAAAAGCATGACCTGCTTTCCAGATATCCACTCCTCCCCTTTTCCCTTGGTTCTTATTTAGCGGTTCATCTGTCCCTTCTCTCCCATACCTTGCCTTGTTATTCTCTCCTCAAAGACCTGCTGTTTTAAGGCATTTTAACAATGGCCTTGATTAGGACTATATCTGAAGCGTTATACTATATATTTTTTTCCTTTGCGTAAAGAGAAAATTGTCCAATGGAGATCTTTAAAAATATATATGTATAAATCTTAAAAACTGTAGGAGAATTCAAATATGTGCTAATACATTTGTGTGTGAATTTTCATGCAGTTTCTTCACATGGAGCTCAGTGTCCTCCAGTCTCCTCCATTTTAGTCTACCCGTCTCACTTAACCATTCAATTCATATTGGCATAATAAATATGTGAGAGCTTTGAATCCTAGAAGAATAATCTGATCTTTACCACTCTTTTCTTAGTATTTACTATTAATTATAAAACATGTCCCTACACTGTTGGCTGTTTGCAGCCAACATTTCTTCTTGGTCGACCTTCACATTGTATTAGTTGCCCTGGCTATAGCTCTAGATAACATTGATCATGTCATCGACAACCGAGAAGAAGGTCTGCACCTCCTCAATCACGGCTACCGAAGGACATTCCAGCAGTGTACATGGACATGTTAAAAAAATACAAATGATTTACTGTGTGGTGCGGTTCGAATAGCGGCATCGCTATGGCGACCAGGTACAATTGAGGGTGTGCTATACATAGTATTTGCATGACGACAGCGATGTTCGTACGTTCGCACGGCCATTTTGTAGACTTTGCAAAGTCAGTATTGTGCATTTCAGCTAATCAACAACAGTGCTACAGTTACATTGTGGACAGCCGATAACCTATTATCGCTAGCTAGTTAATGTTAGTTTAAATGTCAGTACACTGACAGTCTTCTACAGCCAATTATGGTAGGCTACTGCATTATAAACAGTTGTAGAAGTAAAAAACATGCTTGGAAACATTTCTGCCGACTGTTCCAAAACACCAAGCAAAAAAAACAGGAGCTGAGTAATCGTATGAGAAATATTTAGCTACAGAGTAACAGAAAAAATGTAAAGCCTACCTCTCCAAAGACCTCTACAAAGTATCGGAAGGTTAGTAGGGTTATGTAACGTTATGTTCACCCATTGAATTAACCTATCACTTTTAGTCCTGTAGAAAAAAAAAAACTTAAATGTAGTTCTACGGTAGGAAAAACTGACAGATCGACAGGTATAACTATATTTTTGCGCTACGGTAGGAAACGCTGACATGTACATTATAGTTTTGGGTAGACAGAACACTGGTACAGTACGAGGTTAACCTACTATAGATGGACATGCCTAACTTCCTTTGCTTTGACAGCGATGTTTGTTGATGTTGTAAAAATCTATATTTCACTGATCCATCCACAGATTAAATAGTTGTAGGACTTCCGAAACTTGTATGCCTTCACTGCTGCAATCTAAATGTGGTGTCACGGACCAATGTTGACTAAATACGGCTACAGTAGCTAAACGGCAACATTGCAAGTTGTTGCCCTGTCATGGCTCAATTCAGCAATTTTTTATTCTTATATGGATCCTGACCTCTGATTAATCTCTTTATTTCTTTGTATCCTTTCCGAATGAAGTAGGCTGCACATGAATTGTAAACGCCAACCAATTAAGACTTTGAAATCAACCTTTTATCTTAACAATTGTATTGACAACACTGTGTAGATTTATGCAAATGACGGTGCCATCTAGACATTCTATGTCTACAAAATTGCAATGTATTTGCAATGGGAAAACGAAGGATAAAGCGAGCAGAGTTGAGCTGGTACTATGCGGTGGAAGAGTTCCTAATGCGAGTAGAGTTGAGCTGACACAAGTAGTTGTACCATGCAGTGGAAAAGTGCCAAAATATGCATGCATAGCCAACCTTCCCCTTCTTCCCCCCCCGTGGTATCTAAATTAGTATAGAGAACTACGACTACTACATTTCAATTATCTATATAATTAATTTTTCCAGTGTAGTTTTCGGCATTTCGTTGTTTAGTCTAAAACGAGTAATCCTTACAATGGAACCTAAATGCTAATTTTTTTTCTTCAGGGAACATTTTACAAGGCTACACACACGTGTATCTTGATTTGATTAATTGGCTTATTTGATAAAATAATATTCCATTATTTTCAATTATAGGCACGTTTTGGCCGTGGTGTTGCAACGTCCCTGTGAGTTTCGATCTGTTACCGTTCTGAAGATATTACACAAAATATGAACCTATGCCATGAATAGAAACATATGAGAACCATTATACAAGGCATATTTTATGTCCGACTTTGTCGCCGAGCCCCTACGATGCCTACAAGCTATACTAATCTATTTAGCGGAATGTCAGGAGTATGGGGGGGGGGAGAAACGCTGTCATATTTGTTAAAAATCACCCCAGCACCTGGCTGGTTTTCATTGGTACACTCTGTACGCTCATACGTCATCATATTCAAATGTTAGTTTAATGTTGATGTGGGTTTCCCTCTCAATGCAGCCCCCTCCCCTCACTCAGTTCCTTGATGAATATTTAAAAGGTGTCTTGTGTAGAGTCAGGCTCAGAACTTGGGGTTCAGTTACACTTTAAGCAAGGTTAAACCTTATTGAGTCAACTTAGAAAGGATTAGTCCATAATATCTGATAGCTGTCCTTAGACTGTGAGGACAAGCTCTCGTGAATACACATGATTGGTGCTGAGGCCTTTGCAGTGTAAATACGCCCCTGCAAACAGTACATGTTTTGCCCTGTTGATAGGCCCCCAGCTTGTGTGTGTTGTGCGGCTGTGTGTGGTGAGTGAGTGCGTTGTTGTTTTGGGAGGGTAGGGGGGAGCAATGTAATCTTTTAGGATGAGTGCTATGCTCGTCAGAAGGCCAGTAGTTGTAGAAGGCAGATCTGATTAGTAATCATCTGTAAATCTCCAGACCACTGCTTACCTTCTGGCTGTGTGTGGACCAGGCTCAGAATAGGTTGCAGGTTGACATTATATTACCTGAATCCCTACGATGCTACTCCATTGCTTGTGATATTGAATAGTATGATAGCACCATATGGAAGAAACTGATAACCAGCTAATAATAGTTTTGATTATTTTATTGTATTTAGACTTAGATTTTAACTGGTTAGCTAACCAATTTGTCAACAGTACAGCAGCTTTACAGTTTACCTTGAGGCTAACCTAAATGCTTGCGTTAGTGCGGCTGCCTGTTGTATGCGATTGTTTTCTTGCGTGTTTGTATGTGTTGTGCCTGACAAAGCTGAGGCTTACTAATGCTGTCTAGGGTCTGTCCGCTACCAGGCCTGCACCTGTTTCTGTTTCCATTGTCTTTGAATGTGTCGCTTTATTTTGAGTGAGGCTTTAGACTAAATCCACATAAGTTGTTGAGGCGGTTGTGAGAGAATAGTAGAGCCAGACTGGCCTATATTCTTATGTTGATATTTATTTTGAGGGAGCGAAAAAGTGCTTGGGTGTACTCTTGCTATCATGTGGACTCTGGCCTGACTCTGTTAGTGCGTGTTTGTTACTGTAGGAAATGCGCAGCGTACAAAGGCTGGTGAAATTTGGCTGCGTCTGGGTATTTTATATCTCCTTCCTGCCAATATGGCACGCATCCATCCAAGCTCTTATCTTTTTATAAATATATATCTTGGATGGTGAGTTTGTGACTGAATACGCCTGCCGTGTGAAGTAACTTTTCTGCCCTGGGCTTTAATCAAAAGCCCCATCTGGCTTTGACACACACTGGTCCATCCCTCTGAACACTTGATGTTTAAGACATGGCAAGCACAGGAGGCTCATTTTGTGACTCTTGTCTGTTAAATTTAGGCTGTATCCTTTAATGCTACAGGTTGTAGTGGAACACGACTGATTAGGCATACTTCTGGAAAGGCATAGTTGGGTAGATGGGCGGGCAGGCAGACAACACTGTCTCATTGTGGGAGTTCTTGCCTGTTTTTATCAGCCAGGCTGGGGGCAGAGCTGGTCATGCACCACTGTTGCTGTACACTGCTGTTTAGAAGGCTGCTGGAGGATTGTAACAGGCGATGAGGAGGGAATGGGCTGCACAATTTATCATGTCGTGAGGTGAAGGAGCCTATACTAGAGCTTAGTTCTAGAAATTTAGTTTTCATCTAGTTAAAGTCAAATCTCTGCAGTTTTCAACTTAACTTCAGTTTGCCCTCCTGTAATTGGAATTATTAGAGGTGATCAGCAAATCATAATGTCTCTAAATTTACCAAATGCCATATTTAAGTACAGATTTCATGAAACAACAATATAAGAAATGTCTAAATGTAATGCCAGGGATTAGGAGAGAACCATTATGGCATGTCAGCTATATTTAAGTAACAATGTCATGTTAGGGGCGACAAGGGCACACAATAGTACGAGTCCATGTTAACTGCTTTAATGCCTCTGAGAAACTAGAAGATCACAAGATAAGTACAAGATATTCATGTACATATGTGCTGCATTACATATTTAAATAGATGATTATGGTACTACATCATTGTTTTTCAGCAGTTATGTGCCTGCTTGGGATTTTAAATCCCTTCGATTGTAGCTGTAGGAGTTCAGTGAAAACAAGGCCCATAGTGTTTTGTTATGCCTGGTTCACACTACATTACTTTTTTGTCTTTCACGATGGTCACCATGTCAGATTAGACTAACATTGTGCCATAAAATCTTGACATGTCTTGAGTGGCGTAGTGATCAATAGTGCAGAAACTCCGGCCACACTAGTTGAAATGGAAGAGTTCTGATTATTTTTGTGTTTGATCACATTGTCTGTTACAAGATGTTCTGTGAAGCACCTGGTTCTCAACAGTCAACAGGATAAAATACAGGAAGACTAAATAGACTTTCGTTTTTGGCATTTGAAAGGGAACTTACAGAGACCATATGGAGTTGAATTTACTAAATATTTGGATAAGCCATGCCATAGCAGTTAGTTCATAATATGTCAACTTGTACAGGTAGGCTGTCCCAATTACATCTTATTACCATATGTCATTTTTCGGTGTAGATTTTTGCCTATAGTAGTTATCTATTAGGCTAACTAATATTTCTTTGGATACCATGATCTG
Organism: Amblyopsis rosae; assembly: GCA_025399935.1. NCBI lineage: Eukaryota > Metazoa > Chordata > Actinopteri > Percopsiformes > Amblyopsidae > Amblyopsis > Amblyopsis rosae. The sequence goes on along the minus strand of JAODTR010000006.1, from coordinate 682,711 downwards.
GTCTGTCGTTGAGCCTTTTTATAGGGCCCTTACATTTGTTTTTGCACCTGGGCCCATCGTGATTATGCTACACTTCTGGCCGGGAGAGTGGCAACAGTACATGCATGACACCGGCTGATCACCGTACACTGTTAGGGAGGGGACGATATATGATACTATTGTTTATCGCGATACATATACTGATGATAAACACATCGTGGTGGATGTCCATTGTCGTGATAATCATGAATATCCTCACAGAAGTATGAATGACTTGAAAAAAGCTGTGTAGCTCACAGCCCAATTGTATTGATTTACTCATTTATTTATAGCCTGCATCTTTCCAGTCAATCACCACCATGGCTGAAGGCTCAGCTTGACAATTATGTCCCCCACATAAAAAGATGAATCGGATTTGTTGAAATACTGGTTGCAAAACAAAAAATATATAGTGCATAATGTATGTTGCATGACAATTAGAATGTTTGATTCTTCACAAAATGTAAGTGATTCTGGTAGGTTTTAGTGCCATTTTAACAGATGAATAATCTAATAAATTGCAATAATATCATCTATTGCAATTATTTTTGGCCAGGATAATCATGACATTGCCCTTTTCACAGCTACCCTGCTGGTGGACCAATCAGGGTGGCTAAGTGCGATGACGTTAATGTCCTGTGTGTTTCGAAATGGTGGTAGAGCTAGATGAGGCTATCAAAATGGTTGAAGCAGCGCCGATTTGTTAAACGCTGTCCAATAGTTTCAAAATTAAGCAGAGGTCTACACCCAGTAAGATGCATCGACAGTTAACACTTTTCAATGGCGCATGCCCAGACCTTATACACAAAGTGAATTTTTGGTTCCTGTTACACCAGGCTAGGTGTCTTGTGTTGCTAAAAAGGATTAAACCATACATGTTGCGGCTACTGGTACTGGAGAAAGCTTAGCTTAACCAGCTACGGTATATAGCCTATTCACCAAGTTGCTTAAATGCCTCCACTATTTGCTAACATTTATATTTTTTGGCTCTGTTACTCGCTACAAGGAAATTTAAAAAAAGGAGTTGTTGGCACTGCTGAACGATTCTTTCCAATTATCTTTTTTATTGTTCCACATAATATTCTACCTGACTGCAGCAATCCCTCTGTCTTCGATAGCCTGTGTTTATATGTGCAACAGAAAGCACTTTGTAGAAGTTTTCAATCTATGCGACAAGCCACGTTCGTGCCAGATGCTGGAAATGTTTGCCATGGCCAAATCGGGTCCAATTCAGGCTGAATTTGTGTACGGGTCAATAGTAGTAAATTACACGTGACTAAAGGGGCATTCACACTACAGGTGGCAGCGGCAATCCTCTTCATGTGTGTTCATGCCGTGGCGGTAAACCCAAACACTTGGTTGAATGTTTTCTGCCGGCGTCTTGCTGACCGTCAGCTATACATCGATCATATTTTGTAACCGAAAACGAGAATATAATGGACTAATAAATACCCGAAACAATACAATGTATGTTGACATTTACAAATATGTTAAAAGGAAGGTGTTTGCTAGGAAATAGAGAAAATACTAAATTTGATCTTTTCTAAATAATTTTTAAACAGAACAAACGTTTAGTCAAGCATAATATTGGTGAAACTAAGGTCTGCTGAAAATATATATATTTTTTTGTATGCTCACAAGGCTAGAAAACTTAAAGCATTATGTTAGCTGCGCTTCATGTAGCCTAGCTGGCTACTGCCGGTGGACAGTGCACTCAGCGCAGCATTGAGGCAGTTGATCGGGAAGAAAATAGAAGCAGTCTGCTCCCGAGTTCTGTTGATGGCATGCACCCATTGGATGTATAAACATGCATGTATAAACATAGCCTATTTCCTCATGTCCTCCTTTTACTCGCTGCAAATTTTCATTAAACAAAGCTTAAACAAAGTGCTGACTGCATATCGCCCATAGCAACGTTTATCGACGCCCACCCACTTTAGCGCATACCTCCGCGAAATGTTGTGCCGCGGAGATAAGAGCAAAAGTGGGTGGGTTCAACCTACCGCTTGCCGCTGCGGTGGGTGCAGCTATTGCCGCCGGTAGTGTGAATGCCCCTTAAGCCTGTATTGTGTTTGTAAATATGTTGATTCACTGCTCTCAATGCTCCTGTTTGATTAAGATTAGGTTGGTTTATGATGGAGGCCTTAACTGCATGGAAAGTAGAGGCAAAGTGCATGGGGGCCATGCACTGTATCTTGGTGTGGGTACAGAAAAAGCAAGAAATTAGTGAGATGCAGGAACACAAAAATAAAAGCCTAAGTAGCTTTGCTGTTGTTGACCTGTTTAAATTATTAGTCCCTATTTATTTTAAAAAAAAAATTGCAATTTCCACTTTGGTATTAAGTGTGATGCAGTGAAAAATACACACCGCTTTTGTTTTTTTGTGAATGAATCAAAGGTGACCAAATAGGCTCTTCCAGGTGCATGCTTTTTTGCCAGCCTACATTAGTGGAAGTAATGTAATATAACTTGACAATAATCAAACAATTACATTACACCCCGCTGATCCAGTTCCAGAGGTGCTGCCCCTGGCCGCCACGATGAGTAAAATGTATTTGAACTGCAAGATGGATGTACAGTATGTATGCATGCATGTAACCCCGGTGTTGACGTACCTGTACGCATCCTTGAGCAAGATGCCTAACCCCCTACCCCCTAACTGCTCCCAGGGGATGGTCGCACCTTGCATGGCAGCAATCACTATCGGTGTGTGAATGTGAGGCAAAATACTGTAAAGCGCTTTGGATAAAAACGCTATATAAGTGCAGTCCATTTACCATGTAATGGAAGGGGGAGGGATGTTTTTGTTCAGCAGAAGGAGTGCACCAGCCTGAGTTGAACGCATCTGTCTCATCTTGTGTTTCTCTACAGGAGCGTACCAGGTCATTTGATGGCTTCAACATGAACACTCTGGAGAGCTCCTTGATTGACATCATGAGGGCAGAGCAGGACACACTGAAAGGTGAACACCGCCAACAGTGTGTGGGGCTGCCTCAGCATTAAAGGGTCTCTATTTCCATGTCCAAACCTAAACGGTTATACCGTTTTATAGTTTTCTCATTTAAGACTTATTGCACGTTTTACCTAAACAGTTTTTCATGATATGTACTATAATCTGCGCCAGAAGATTACTTTTAGCAGTTAGCAAACATAATATTAGCTGCAAACGAAGACCTGTGTAGAATTTACATGAAAATGTTGCATACAAACTAAACCAAAAATATTCTGATTTATAAAACCGTGCTCACACACATCCCATGCCATATTTCCTTTAGAAATCATAATCTACTATAAATGTAATGCACGTGAATGAGCATCCCACGCAATGAACCTATGAATGAACCTACACCCAGAATTAATATTCATTGATGAATTTAATGAAGCAAACCTAACAGAGACCCCCAAAATATGTTTACCCAAATGTGAAATTGATGTTCTTGTAGGGGAGGTTGATGGACGAAAACTAAATAGTTTGGTGAACATATTGTGGACATTACGTATGTCATATGTCACATGTGGTTAAGAGGGAGTTTATTAGGACATTATATTCTTGTGGTCAAGTTTGTGAGACACTATGATTCTCTTCCCATACCAACAAAACGCACGAAGATGGCTAGATAATGTGTAGCAAATAATACTGGTGAGCAGAGTTTGTTATACAGAATAAAACCAATTCGTTTAGTGTGGAACTTTCTGTAATTGTTTTATGAATTGCACAATTGTTGTATAATCAATATAATTGTTACACTTCCCCAATACACTGAAACTAATAAAGCCAAAATTATAGTAAAAATACAATTGTGTAACTAATACTTATATTCAGCACCAGCACGAAAGAGCCCACACAAAGCAACATATTCTGGGAAAGGAGGCGGGGCATAGTGCCGTCAATACAATCCTTTTGAGAGAACAAGAGATTATTTTAGTACAGCGTTTTATTTGCTCAGTAACGTTCGGCGATGTCAAAAGAGAACTGCTTTTTCTGGTATGAATATAAATAAATTTTATTATTTTACACTTTGTTGGCGGTCTATTACATATCATTGGTTGCCTTAGTAAATATATTTAATATATTTCTAAATTTATATCATCCATCCATCTTCTCCCGCTTATCCGGAGTCGGGTCGCTGGGGCAGCAGCTTCAGCAAGGGACCCCAAACTTCCC
>JAODTR010000006.1:656149-667828 GCA_025399935.1 Amblyopsis rosae | reverse complement strand
ATCATATTCACATTTATATTTTATTGTTCTCCTTTGCTATTACTTTGTTGGTAAAAAATGTACCATTTATTTTTAAGAGATTTTTTTCATCATTATTTTTGCTGCAAGAGGCTCCAGAGCAAATGTGAATTACAAAAGGTGTTGCTAAAGAAGAGTGCACTTATTTACTGTCGAGAGAGTTCAGATACTATATAAGAGACCCATAGTAGTTAACCAAAGCTAAATCTGAATTAGGTCTGAATAGTAGAGGCGGACAAATTACAGAACTGGGTTCTTTCCTCCCAACTCAAAATGTTTTGAGCTGTGTTTTGTTTTCTGACACCATTCTAATATCTTGATGTTACTTGAAAAGAAAAAGAAAATAGAATATTATCAACAACACACATTTGGGTTTGGATCTCCCATTTTGACATGCAAATAACTAATACCTCAAACTCAGCTGCTAAGTGTGCCGAATACATTTAAACCACACACACGGAAAAACAACAACAACAACAACAACTACTACTACTACAACTACTAATGGAAAAGCAGAAAAACGCACGCTGCTGTTCGTGTTTCCTTAAACTACAATCAGTGGGAAGTGGTGCAACAGGGCGGTGTTAGGTCATTGGCACAGTTTTATACTCACTGCTACGTCACTTCCTTATTTTTCTAATCCAACCCAGGGTTGTGCTAAGGCCACAACACATCATACAGTGTACAGTATATTAGGGGAATGTATAGCATAGGGAGACCTCAGAGATCCAGAAACACTAGCCAGTAGAGAGATAAATCTACCCCCTCCCCTCAACCCGGAGGCAAGCAGCCGGCCGGGCCTTTCACTTGTGGACATAAGTGGTCCAGATTCTTGGACCAGCCCCTTCGCCTTCCTCTGTGTCTAAATATGGGGGGTTATCACACAATCCTGGCACAGGTTCTCATCAAGAATGAGTGGCCAGCCGACCACCTTTCTTACTTGTTCTCATCAGAGGTTAATCCTAACGGGTGATGCCTGTTTTTCTTACTTAATGCGTTTGTGCAATTATCCCAAGGCTTTACTCAGTGTTCTACTTTGCAGTAAATGGCAAGGTGTTTCTTTAATGAACAGAGCGACTAAATCTGATCTGAGTCATCAACACACATTTCATGTCATAGAGGGGCCTGCTCTTAAGAAACCTTCTGTTCCTTCTCCAGCCAAGTCTATCTAATTCAGCATCCGGTGTTATTGAAGCATAAATGAAGATAGTCTCTGCAATGTGCTCTACTACTACACAAGTGACCCTCGTGCAGTTAAAACATGACTGCATTACCCAGTGGCCATAGGGAACCAAAGAAGGCCGTGCAGTAGTGGGTCATACTGTAGCTCATTTCCTGTCTTGTTTTCCTCTTCTGATTTATTTTCATGTTTAGTTTAACTGTTCTTTTACCCAATTTAGCGTACTATTCAGATGGACTCCATAAAACCAAAGATTGGCCTTGAATATATGTAACAGTGCAGTCAAAACACAGGAAAACACCAGTGAGAAGCTACTGGGCCTTTACAGCTTACCTGCAGACATTCAAGCAGACTTCATACGCTTCATAGGCATTGATGGACAGGGCAGATATTTGTTTATTTACCCTGAATAGATCTCCAAAGTGGGATTCTTTAGGAAATACAGTGCAAAAGCAAAACTTTCCCCCATGTTTGAAGTTTTACATCACTCAGTGGTATTCAAATTTACTAGCCTAGCATTTAAATATGTCAGGGAGATGGTACAGAAATATAAACTTGATAATTATACACACTAGTGAGAATCGTTTCCTTGTGTTAGCGTGACATTGTGCTGTTGCACCAGTTTTGCACCCTGGACTTCAGTTTTTGGGGTGTGGTGGGTGAGCATTTTAGAAGTTAAAACACTTTGTGAAGAATTTGCTGTTAAATGCGATAAAAAAATTATTTTATACATGGCCTGCTGATTTTTGGTACAGTGTTTTCTAGCTAAATTATTTTGTCATGCACATGTAAACATTTATTATGCACTACTTTTCTAAATATTTTTTTTCTTTTTTCCAGCAGTCATTTTAGGCACATTTTTCACAAATGGGAAACTCCTTTTTGCAATACCTCAATTTTTCACATTGTGAAAGGTAGCTTTTGTACTTTTGTTACTGAGAGATCTGCATATATGGAAATGTTCATTTTAAGAAAAAAAAGTTGAGTGGTTTCAATATATATTATTTTCAATTATGCTTTTTATACATTTCAGTGCTGAGGAATCTTTACAACTAAGTGCGCACTTGTGTTGATGCGACTTCAAATTTTCAACTTGGAGACCAAAGTCTCTTCTAGCTTTCGTACACTAGACGTTTCCAGTCAATCGGGTTGGTAACAGCATGGCGAGAAACAAGTTATAATATGAAAAGTAATGTTAATGTCTCTAAAAATGCGTATCCTAGTTGGAAAATGGTAACTTCTGTCTTGGTTTCCTCTCCTAGCTGGAATATAACTTATTACAGTATATTGAGAATGCAAAATTAGGTTCACGCTTAACGCTGAATCTCATATCACAAGAATGGATGTTTGGTGTTTAGATATTTTAATATTTGAAAAAAAAAATATTATATATATATATTAAATATATATAAATATATATTCTTGAACTTGCCAACTAGCTCCTATTGTAATCCTTAGCATGCATGACAAAAAAGAGAAAATGACAAGTACATAAATTAGCTATTAAAAATTAATTGTTGTGGTGTGCACCAAATGTTTCTCAACTACTAAGTTAAGGACACCCCCGTCCCAGTCCCACACTCACCTCAACCCACCCCCTACCCTATGTGTTAATCTCCTCGCTTCCCCATTTGCAGACTTCTGCAGGATGCACAGAACAGGAAAGAAAGATGAGAAACACAACATAAACAAACCTTAAATTGATTTGGCAGTGCAGGACTTTGAGCATCTTTATATAGGACACTGTTGAAAAGACTTTAGAACTCATCCCCACTGTCTGAGGTGATCTTATAGACCTATTTAGAAGAAGGGGAGCTTAAAGACTTGAATGTGGTAAATGTTGCAAGTTAACTTCAAGTTGTTATGTGCAATACTTCTTTTTGAACCTTTTTCCAGATAAAGACTCTTTGCAATGTAATTCTTTAATGCCATTTTTAATTGCAGACATTTAATTAAATAAGATGTTAATGTTTTTCACAGTCATTTTCTACTGTTGTAATCCTTTTCATGCTGGTGTTTGTAAAAAAGAAAAGAAATCAAACTATTTGTACTAATATAAATAATTGAAGTTATTTTTAAAACATTAAAGGTTTGTGCTCATTTGCTTATTTTGTTTATTTCAAGCTACTGTGATTGATTGCATTGTAATTATTAGGTCAATAATGTATTTAGCTGTTTATTGGTATATTTTTAATTGGAATGTATAATTGATTTTTATAATTTTGATCAGATTTTTGTTATATTTTTGAGGTGAAGCTTTTAATATGTTAAAGTGTCTAGTTTTTACTAATTGCTATATTGTGCTCCACAATATATGGTTCACATTTTCTGAAGGAAAATAAATATTTAAATATTTGTCTGTTAATGATGTTACTTAATGGAAAAATTTAAATAGTTTTTAACTGTGTATGGGAAGGTTGTTGTATTTATTAATAGCATTTTTTTACTTCAGATATCACCTTAATTTTTATTGTCATTTCACTTTATAAGTTCCTATTTTTGTATTTTCCTTTCTAATTAAGTTATGTAATACGGATATGCCCATATTTCTAGGAGTTGGTCTGTAGAAGTGCTAGTGAAACGAAAAAGAAAATTCTAATGTTATTTAATTGTTTGCAGCCAACTATTTATAACAGTATGCATAATTTTTAAATATTTGTAATGTGAAATGTTGAATGAAATAAAACTTAACTGTGATGAAATCAATGGCCAATTGTGGTTATTTACATGAATACTTTACTCTTATTTCACTTGTGAGACCATCTACGTGCTAAGTGTAAAGCACTCCCTTCTTTACCTCCCTAGAGGGCTCCTAGGCTTGGGGGTGCTGTAAGACTTATCCATATTCCAGGAGGACTGCATTGACATACTCTCACACACCGCTTTTCTAATTATAAATGTTCACTGTTCACTATGCATCCCCCTCCCACTCTGGAGCCCTGTGTTTTAAAATATAAACCATGAGCTGCGGTCAAAATGGTGTGTGGGGGTCAATGGTATATTAGTCACTATCTTCAGCTAATTTTAGCATACACTTAACTAGAGTAAGCAAAAGTATAGGCCAATAGCAGAAGGGCCAGTGTGGGGGTAGTCATTGCCTTCTATGTGAAATGAGGGCTTGCTTGATGAGAAACCGTATGTAGGCTGTACTACTGGTGCTTGACTTCATATAAGACCACCAATATTAAACAGTACAGTTTAGTAAGCCTAAAGTTGTTCAGGTTCAACCGTTCAGCAAGACAAAATCATGGTAGGGCTACTGTAGCCTACACCACATTGGCCTCCAGCTTCCTGTGACAAGGAGAGAGTGAAAGCAATTACGCCATCTTGTGGTCTAAAACACGCATAGGCCTACTCGATTAGGCTGTATTTCCCGCATAGCACTATAGATGGCAATATAACTCTTATCTTATGCTTGTCATCTTAGTTTGGCAGAATCAATATGACTATTGAATTTGAAATCCCCCTAGCGGCAACTTCAGTTGTTCTGTATGGCACCAAGGCTACAAAGACACTGTTTGGATTAGGGGGTTGGGTCGTCTGCTGCTAAGAACCCGCCAGCCCTTCATTTTTGTCTCTGGCGGTAGGCTACAGCCGATCAACCCGCAGCATCAGCAGCTTAACCGCAGCTCAGACACGTCGCACCGCTTCCGCCACAAATCTGCCTCCACCTGCATAGCGTCTCTCCGTCCATAATATTGCCAAAAAGAAAGGTCGATAGTAAGTAACTAGTTCCTGCTTTAAATGTGTATTTTCTGGTAGCGAATTGTGTTAAAGAGGCTGCTCTGATAGTCTTACTTAGGCAGGATTAGTGCATAACCCGAATTTGTTTCTAACTGTTTTGGTACGTACAGTACGGAGTCAGTACAGTAGTCTGCAGTAGCCTCTCGGCTGCTACTGACACAACTGGTTAACAGAAAGGCTATAGGCTTAGCCTTACAGTTTATTTTGTATAACCTAACGGACCTACTTTTATTTACACAGCCTAAATTGAAATTGTTGTGTAGTCTTTTGCGTATTTTCGCATTTAAGATACATTCAAAATCAAATTATAATTCATGATTTGTTATTGTAGGCTACGTCCTTGCCAGGTTAGGATATAAAAAAAACAGATACGGTAGGCTATATTACCTACAAGTTGACTAAACATTGCTTCTTTTGTTTTCAAAACAGTCTGCTGGGAACTAAGGACTATTGTAGCCTACTGTGAAAGATGGTTAAACTCGGGAGTAATCTTCAAGACAAAGGAGCTAAAGCCGTGAGCGTTGAGGATGGCTTTCAGAACGTGCCACTGATCACTCCGCTTGACGTTGGCAACCTCGAGTGCCAAGCACCTGATAAGGTGAAAGACTGCCCTAATTGTCTGTGCGTCAGTGCGTGCGCTCCTGTGTGTGTGTGTCTGTGTGTGTCGTGTCGGATAAGAAATCTTTTTTGCCACGACCGCGTCTGTTTTCCTCTGTCTGTTATTGTTTATTGCGTGTCGACCTGATACTGTCCTTTAAAACTAATACAGAATAGCTCCCTCCCATACTCACTCTATCCAAATCTGTCCTTTCACTTATTAATTCTCAGCTGTCTTCAGACTCCTGGCCATGTCCTTTGTTTTGTGGTTGAGATAAGGAGACAGATTTGGAGCTGGTCAATATATCATTCAGACATCCAATAGTAACTGCAGTAGTTAATCCAGTTTTCATGGTCACAGTTCAACATTCAGAGCTGATTGGGGTTTCTGTGGGTTCAGTGCAGAGACATGAACTGGTTACATATTGGGACATGTAATGCATTCAAACTATAAGAAACTGTACTTTGTAGGCTATTTTCTTAGACATGCTTTATCTGACCTTTCCTTGTTCTGAGAGAATGATTTATTTTTTCATTTGAGTGGCTGTAAAGATGTTTCCCTTGCAATACTGACCTAATATGTGTGGAGAGCTCCAAGATATAGTGGAATATAACGAGGGGTGAGAAGCAGAAGGGCACAAGTGACATTTCTCCAATTTTACAGGAGGGCCAAAACAACATTTTAAAATGCACATGTGCCTTTTTTCATCTAAATGCTTTGTTCATATTGTCATCAGATTGACAATGAACAAAGCATAACATACCGTTTAAAATGAATAATAATCTATTGTTATAAAATAAAAATGTATACAAAATCCTTTCCACATGCTTTCCAAATATACAGTGCATTTCTCAATGCCATAAGGGTGTGCTCTTTTGGCACCAACTGGCTTAGTATGTTCAGTATTTTTGTCTTTTGGTTTTTAATGAATAACTCCAAATTAATTAAGAATTCCCTTGTGCCCTTTTGGCAGTAGATACTGTAGATCTCATCAAGAGCTTTAATTTGATATATACATCTCCATTTCACCCAAAATGTCACTTCCACCCCTCTGGTTCTCTCCCCTCGATAATGCAGTTTAGTCTGACTGGGACTGTCATACAGTGTGCTGTACATGGTTTACTGATGGATCGTCTCAACATAGATTTAAATTCACTTACAGAAATGTGCACATGGAGAATTAACTGCCTTGCTGAAGGACAGTTAAGGACACAGGCTTGCTGAGACTATTAAGTCCAGATCCTTTTGGCGATGCTTGTTTATGCAATGAAAAAAGGCCATCGTTCATCCTCTGCTTGCCAAGTTTTTATTCAGTAGCCTAACATTTATTGAAACTGTAGTTTGCCAATGCGTACACTTGTGCTTAATTCTCTGCCAAAGGCTTTAAAAATCCCCAGGGGCAGCACTTTATTTTTTAATATGAATTGTCAAAATTCTACTAACATAAACTACATGCATCCATTTCATGAAAAACATTCTCAAAAACCGTCATAGCTCAATAAACCCGGCATCAGTATCTCAGCAATACCAAGCACAGAGCATTGCCAAAATGTTAGATGCACTTTTTGATTTCCATATACTGTAGCACCCCCAGGACCCAAAATGTATGCCCCAGACCTCTGTTTGTTTATGAAACAGTGCATGTTGTGGAAGCTTTTATACGTTTCTGAACAAAGTAGCCTGGTAAGGCAATCCTGAATTTGCACACTTTGCAATTCGGTCTGCAAACTCTCGAAGCAGTTTTTCATAGAGGCAGTGCCAATGTCAATCACATTATTAAAAGGCAGTGGCAAGCCATGCATTTTACACCTATGCCGTCTGTGCTTTCCTACCTGAATCATTCATGCCATAATATTATTATGAGATTATTAGAGAAACCATCAGTATGAATAATATACATAAACACAGTTTAACTTGGTGTTGCATCACAGACGTATCTTATGTATAGCAAGAATTATATGACAGTCGATCAGTATTATCAGTTTATTTATCTTCACCTTTTTTGTTTTGTTTTTGTTTTGTTTCCTAGCACACTTGTTCATTGAGCTGTAGATACACTTTTTCAAAAGCACCATTGCTTGTCTGTAGTGCACGGCCATGCTTTGGTGTCTTGCTGCTGCCTTGGTTAGACAATTTAAGTTTGCAAACCCAGTGTGGCTTCAAACACCAAGTCAGTTGCAAATAACAGGCATTCCCAACAATACAATATACAGTGTTTCTCATAGATTGTGAGCCAAGGATACCGCTCGTACAGATTGAAAGTGGCAGACTAGCCCTTTCCTCGGCTGGGATAGCTTCAGATTTGACCAAGCATTTCTAACCATGTCCAGCTTCTCTTGAATATTCCGTCTTGAAAGTGGCTTTGTTAAAAAAAACTAAAAAACATTTACATATAAATTATCTTGTACGCGTTGCTATAAGTGTAGTTTTGCTAGCTCAGTCTTACACTCTCTGAACATCCAATCAAAGGACGCTTGCTAAATGGCACCAGTGTCACCAACTCTACGTCTGATTGGTTAAAGCAACAGTTGCATTGCCATTTAGTTTAAGTTACAGGCGCTGGTTCTGAAGGCCTCAAGATATATTTCTTCGACATGGTAACACATGAGGGCTGAAATCTGATCAAATCTGTAACATAAAAGTTATTTGCGTTCGTGAAGAAAGAGAATCCCGTTTGAAATAGCTGCTGTACAGAAGCACATATTAACATCGGAAATAATATTGTCCTAGATAATCATGCTTGAAAACAAGTGTTCAGTATAATTTTGTTAGAAAATACCTTGCGATATGCTTACTCTGCATGCACTTGTAGTATTCGGTTACTAGAAATGTTAAAGTTTCACAAAGACTATTACCTTATATGTTATATGTATTTGCACGTTATACATGTATAGCCTATTACATCCATATAAAAACAGCTAAGCCTATTTCTGGTGCGATACTGTAGGCAAGCTGCAAGCTCAGTTTTCATGACACGCCCCAACCTTTTCCCCATTGTCCAGGATTGTTCCGCTAATTTTCACTTTTATACAAATAATTTGTTGACACAACAAATACAAATAGTGTGCTCACTGCACATCCCTACTACCCATCCGGACACTGATTGGCCGGTGGTTTCTGCCCGATTAACAGTTTACAGTTAAGAGTTCCCAGACTGATGTTCATGAGTGCACATCATAGAGGTGGAGCTTACTGTACAATGTCAAGATTATTTTACCAGGCTAATGCCACCACAGTGTCTATCATATAATGTAGGCCTACAGTACTTAAATAGCCTTACTTGAAGTAAGATGATATTTTGAGCCTGGTGTTATTCCTAAGGTAAGGTACTGGCTATAAAGCTCTTTAATCTAAACAACCTGTAGTGCATGCAATAAGGCATGCAGTTTTGGCTGAAGGCTCATTGTGTATTCTTCCCAAGGAGGAGCCATCTCATTCCATTTAATAAACATCCTAACCGAGGAGGCCTGTAGCTCAGTATTCACACTGACACGGACAACACTCACAAACACCCACATATAGATAACCGACAGTAGCACTTTTCAGTACTACTAGGCTGTCAGTTGTGTACACAAGTACATGCGTGTATGTGTACCAATGTATACATTTCCATGTGCATGTATGATGCAGATAGCCATTACCAGTACAATATGTTTCTTTGGGGTCACCGTTTTATATTTATTTTAAGGTTTGCATGAATGATGAGACAAGTTCACAGCATGATAGTGTGTTAAAGAGGCTGCTCTGATAGTCTTACTTAGGCAGGATTAATGCATATAGTGATATAGTGTTAATATTATTTTGTGCAGTGCCAGAATACTGTAAATGTTGTTCGTGTGAGGCATACTGTAACTTCCACCCACTGTCTCTGGTCGTGTAAAGGAACTTAGAAACATGGCCGTGCATCTTGTGTTAGAAATCATCTCTTTTGTCAATGGCAGCAAAACACATTTCCTGTGCGCTGCGCTTGATTCACCTGCCACTCAAGGTGATTATTAATCTATCACTTGAGAACTAAGTGATTGTTTAATAGTGTATTGTAGAGAGCATTTCAAAACAAGATATATTGGTGTCAGTCAGTATTGTGTCGCCTTCCTCACCATACTCTTGAATTAATAAAATAATTACAAATACTTTTATTCAAATAATAAATAATGCTGTTTCATTTGAGACACTTTTAATATATTTTGGAGAAGATTATGCATAGTTTGTGCCACAAAAAGGTTATATTTATTTTACTATCGCACAGTTAAATGCAATGCATTATGATCCACTTTAAAGACAATTGCCACCCTAGTTTTGACCAAATAAGTGTATTGCTTTTATTCATGGACCATTAAGTGAATAGTTTTTAAACCGTTGATAATGCAACACAATAGAAAAGTGGCAACGTTTAAATATTGTAAAGGCATGTGTTTGAATTTATACAAGTTAGCTCTTAGCTAATGTTTGTGCTGATCATCTTTTTATGTTCTATAAGACCATGTGTTTCTCACTGGTACGTCTAACCTTGTTATTGATAGTCATTAAACACAATCATTCAGCCTAAATGCTTTACGGCCTTAACGGTGTCCCTCTGTTAAACAGATGTGTGATGTTTATGGAATCATTTGACCTGACTAATACCCTTTTTTAGGAGTCTAGACAACCCAGATGGTTTCACCCTGAACCAGCTTGATGCCTGCCTGACCTCTCTAATGGGTTACAGGGGATGTGAGCAGGGGATGTGGCAGTGACAGAGTAGTTTTCTTTGCATTTAGCCAATTACATCTACAGTACTGTATGAACCCACACACACATTATGCCAATAAACTGATATGTTCACGTTGCACACACAGACACATGCATTTCATTTGAATTGAAGCATGCACTAATGCTCTGACAGCCATCTGGGCAGGTAAGCATCAAAGCATCAAAGCCACCCAAGGCAACACTATAGGTCACCAATATCTTGATTGGATGGCTGATATCTGTGGCTTCTGGGAACGCAAGCAGGCTTTACTTATCTACGGTTAATAATGGACACAGAAGGAATAAAGGAAGGATGTGAAGAGATTAGTGAACTAAAGGAGGGCATGGATAGCTTGCTTATATGGCCACACAGGTTTTGGATATTAACTCTCAATTTGTGCTTTGTGTTTGTATAGTGCTCAAAGTAGACCAAATATATATCCCCTTTTTTTTCCATTTGTCCGAAAACACAAGTCTGCCATTTAAAACCAAAGGCTGCATCTCCTTTTGAAAATGTTAGAAGTTATCTTTTTAGAAAACCTTGACACACACTCACACACACCATTCTATTCACAAAGCGTGATATCAAACATGTCAAAGAAGTATGTAAATTCCACATACAGTATATTTGGGACTCTGGAGCTCCCTGTGGAAGGATGAAAAACAAAGCATAGAAAAAAAGTCTGACAGGATTTCTACAGTAAAGACTACTACTGTAAGATCATATATGCAATATACTGATAGTATTACCTTTTCATTTACTATACATGTTTGTTGATCCATCTATAAATTGAAGTAATTTGATATAATAGTGAGTTAAACATCAAATTAATTGACCAATCTCTGGCATCTCAGTTGAATGTAAGAAGATGTCAGGTTGTGTAATACTGTAATTGGAAGAGACAAACGCACTGCAATACTATATAAATGCTATTCTACAGATCTGTGATAGAAAGTGTACTTACCTTAATTCCATAGCTCAGCTCAACAGAAGAAGCAGCTAGACAGAATAGTTGGCATCGCCTCAAAAATGATCAATCGTGAACTCACCTCCTTATCAGACATGTGACTCGCATTCAGCACAAGGGCTGGAAGATTTTTCAAGACCCTATTTACCCGGATAATCCATTACTGGTGCCTCTCCCCTAAGGTGAAAGATAAAGAGCCATGAAATCCAAAACAACCCGTTTCCTCAATGGTACCTACAGTAGAACTATACAAATATGAAATAAATCCTCAATCCTGCCCCAATAATGCAATGAACGGCAGAGTGTCCTATAGCACTGCCAAACTACTTACAGTAACCTACTGTATTTTGGGGTTTGAGGCATAACGAAAAGAGAGCTGAGCCGGAAGGCAAAGCTCTCGATCTTCCGGGCAATTTTCGTTCCTACCCTCACCTATGGTC
>JAODTR010000006.1:628133-656049 GCA_025399935.1 Amblyopsis rosae | reverse complement strand
GTGTGTGTCTGTGTATATATATATATATATATATATATATATATATATATATATATATATATATCTGTTCTATTCCTCTGGGGTTCCCCTTGCTGCTCTCTCTGTCTGTGGCATTCCATGTAAGCGCATGGAAAGGGCTTTCCATGTATGCGTATGGAAAAGGCAGGGAGCTCCCAAAACAGAGCCATACCTCCAAATATAAATAAATAAGTAAGTAATTAAGTATTCTTTGACAAAGTAGTCCTGACTTAACTCCTCACCAGGTGTCGAGGTGTTCTTGAGCAAGACACCAAACCCTAACTCCTCCCGGTGGTTGGTCGCACCTTGTATGGCTGACACCATCGGTGTATGAATGTGTGTGTGAATGGGTGAATGTGAGGCGATACTGTAATCACTTTGAGTGGCCGGAAGGTTGTAAGAGCAATATATAAATGCAGTCCATTTACTGTCAAGTACTGTGTAATGTTAAACAGGCACATTTTTCACTCAGATTTACACACTTGCATACTTGTGTTCCTTGTTGTTTGTTTCAGTTAGGATTTGTAGGCTGGCAGTGGTGATGCCATCAGTTTTTTCATGTGCAACCTGCCTTGTCTGGATATATTTCCGTTTCAATGCAAGTCAGCTGTTTTTGTCTTTTACTTCTTTTAACAATGACGGGTGCCAAGTGTTCAGAGTCCTTAAGCTGGCAAAAACTCACACCCACTGAAATTGTGATATACTGTAAAGTCGGTTATCTTTTGTGAACGTTAATAGACAATCGCTATAGCGCAAACACCCACCTTGGGATAGGGTCAATAGCTATTAAGAGCAAATGCACTCTCCAAACTAAATTATTCATGCATTCGTGTTAATGATGATGCCATCACATTGTGTGACAGTGTGTGCATGCACAATAAATATGGATGAAAGCAATGCTCTATTGATAAAAGCTTTTGCAATAATTTACACAATACTAATATTTTATACATTCCTGGGGGGGCGGGGGGCAAAGAAAGAGAGAGAGAGAAAGATGTGAGTAAATGTGAATTCAGTTTCCTCATAACCTTGATAAAGAACAGTTTAACTGCTCTTTATAAAAATGTCTAGGCAACATCATCTTCTTTACAGAGACTTGGCAGACTGCAAAGAGGCTTCACAACTTGGCATACATAAAGAAGATACAATTCCCGTATTCACAGTCCTGAAAAATAACAATATAACAGTAAAAATGTGTTACACATGAAAATTGGATTGGTGGTGGGCATGAAAGCAGCTAGTCATAAAAATAGATCGTCTCTCATATTTTCCATGCCTCAACATACAGTACAGTATTTTCTATAAAGTGAGTTTTTAAAGTACATATTTAAAGATATATATATATATATATATATATATATATATATATATATATAGAGAGAGAGAGAGAGAGAGTGAGATACTGTAAAACAAGCAAAACAAGCAAACAAAAAGCTAACAGTAATATTAAAACTAATCTTTAAATTGATTTTGCTCAGTGTTCCTCTGAAAAAGTAAATGGTCACAGTTAGCAGCTACCACTGCGAGTATATTGTGTTGCGGTCAAGCAGACGAAGAACACATCAGAGTGTCATATGTTGCCAGCACTTTACAGAGGTTATGACGATATGACTGACATTTCCGGCAAAGTGAATTTCTAGTCATTACTCTTGACAACATGGAGCAATATCGCTTTTTTGTTTTCCTTTTAAAGACTCAATTCCCAGCTCCACCCCCAATGTCTTTCTCATTTCTCAGCAGGGGCTCAGCAGAAAGCATCCTGCTTACAGTATTAATAGGGTTTAATGTAATTGTAATGTAATGCACCTATTATCATTGACGTGATAGTATCTTCTGAAGAGAGAAAGATTGCGAGGTGTTAAAGCCATTCTAAAACAGTTAAGACCTAATTGGCTTATCTTGTGTGTCTACTGTAGTCATGTTATGGTAAATAATGAGAATTGTTCTGGTTTTTAGTCAAGACTGTCCATGCAGTAAAGGCACTGAGCATTATGAGCAGTAGCATTAGCGGCTCTCCAGAGCCCAACCATGCCACTGGAATTGTCTGCCATACCTGGCAGTGTTTTCCACATCCCAGCTGGAATCAGCTGTCGGGCTCACATCCATGCCCTATTTTGGCCAGATCAGCCTAGCTGTATAATGTTATGTGTATGGTACCACCCAACACACTGACAGAACCAATAACAGCTAACATGTTTTAAGAGAAAACAATGTGTGTTTTGTTTTGCAGGGACTTCTAGTCTATTTTATTCTACTCTATACTGAATTACTATAAGGTTGTTTTGATAATAATCTCATTTCATATTCATTTTATTTCATCTGCATTTGTTGGAGTAGGTGAATCTAACCATTTCCATGTGACCTTAATAATTGGTTAATAAGCGATCCACTTACAATGGAAATGAGGCTCCTATAGGGTTAAACGTTTTGGGACAGTATTTTGATGGTAGGTGACCTTGCCAGAGGGCATTGGTTTAGAACTAGAATCACCAAATGAAACCAAGACAAATGTAATTAATACTATCCACCCCTTTCTGGTAACGGCAAGATAGGTGTATGTTTGTGAATATAGCCCCTTATTTCCAGAATGCCTTTAGGGCTGAATACCTTTTCTAATGGACTGAATAACTTTTGTGGGAATTATCGATTTGGTCTGGCACAAACAATAGTCAGGGTCATAAGCATGTGTGCCAACTGGTTTAAGGTTTGCCAATGTTTGCCTTCTAGAAAGATTGAAATGCTGTAACCTATTTAATACATTTAACAGTGATACACCATCGGCTCAGATAATGTCTGATTTGCTGAGTAAAGTCACATTCAGCCACTCAGTTGGTCTGGTCAATATGACACAAAAACATCTTGGTACTTAGTAAAAAGAAAGTGACAATAATATCAGCAAAAAGATGAAAAATAATGTATTCCAAGATTTCTGCACTATGATACAGAGCTTGGTAAACAGTACTGTACATTGCAAAAATTACACACATAATGCTCTAACAGTTACAAACACACCACATACACAAAATATTGAGCTATAGATAGACAAAATTATTTCAGCATAAAATTGGATGGAGGTAATGTAACAGATCAGTTAAAAGGCCCTGATCTAAATAATATCTACCTCTCTCCTGAACTACGTGTGTGTGCACGTGTGTGTGTGTATGTGTGTATGTGTATGTTGCCTAAAGTAGGCCACAGTGGTTGTGCTTGAGGAGTTCTGGGCATAAATCATACCAGTGCAACATGAAGGCACCAAGTCACATGTTCTGGGGTTCAACATAGCAGAGAATATGGCCAACCTCACATTGATGTGAAGCAGATATGGCCTGATAGTTCCACATATGGACACCTACAACTGTATACAGAGTATCTCTACAAACAATGAAAACTAACTCATTCACACATTAACTTAACTTCTCATATTAAAATTGAAAGAAGGGATTCTACAGTTACAGGTTAGCACTGCTTACAGTAAGTAACATTTATATAAAAATCACAATTGAATACTGTATTTAACCATACAATAATTAAAATAAATGTGCTTCAGCTGTGTGAAATGTATCCTAAATTAAAACTAAATATTTTTGTAAAAAAATAATTAATTAAATGGTTATAATTTTAGCTAGTTATTTGGAGATAAATGTGCCTTCCTGACAGTTCCACACAATAATGTAATCTACTGTACTGTGTTCCTTCAGAAAATTGCAATGGTAGACCAATGTATGTTGTTTGCCTATGGGACTGAAGTGGTTACATTTTCTATTACGCCCATGCATATATTTATTATGCGCTCTAATGTTTTGTTTTCCTGGGAGATGTCTAAAATCAATTGACGTTGCACTTGTATCTGATACATTACAACTTAGAGGCCACAAAGAGTTTACATAGCAAAAGCAAATTATCTTTTTATAGGATATTGTTGGATGATGTTGAAAATGTTAGTTAATATAGCTAGCTAATAATGCAATTGGTGAAACCAAACAGAGAGGCTACAAGGAATATTAAATATAATAGTATTACCATAAAGCAGAGCAAAATAAGTGTGATAGATGAAATTAGTGTTGTAAAGGTATATAGGCTAAGCATTAATATTAAGCTCAGAGATGCAACACAATCTTTTTATGACTTAAACATGGTGTAATGACAGGATAGCAAATGTTTTCTCAGAGTAAAAGATAGAAATTTCCATCTTTCAATCTGTCTCTAGGAAAGTTCCAGTAACATTCATATGATTTATTTATTTTTTGTCTTGTTTGCTGTTGTGGTGTGTTAAAGAGATAGGACAAGCAAAAACCGCCAAGTTGGATAGATTTCCTGACAAGCTGAAAACATTTTTCAGGGTTTACCACTATGACACACTGTGTCCATATCGCATCACTTGAACTGGTGGCTTTGACAATTATTTGTTTTGTTTTTTCCACAGTTATTACAAGGGTAAACAAAAGCTTAGACAAATATGCAGAAAAACATACAAAAAAAAGCAGAAATTGGGAAAGTGCAAGAAGATTGTAAAGAGTACAATATGGGTGTATGCATTGTGAAACAATATTATACAGTATTTTTGTAGTGTGGTGTGTGTGTCTGTGTGGGTTGGAGAAGTATGACCCACAAAACTACTAGGTTGAAGCCATTTATGATGTCGTAGATAGCTGAATGTCCGTGTAACTCGTGCTCATGAACTGTGGCAGATTGGAGAGGACAGCAGGACAGTCTGTTCTGAGGGTAATTGTTTGAGCTAGTATCTAAAAGACAGACTTTCTGACATGTACAGTACAATTAATGACACACAAAGGATGTGTGTTTGTTCACACAAATTGAAAAAAGAAATCAAGGAAATAAGCAAATATCAATAAACCATACATTTTTCATTGGTCTTCCATCACGCATGTTTCTAAGATACTGTATATGTAAAAGTGTTCAGTCTCATAGATAGAACAGGCATCAGGGGCTTATGTTACAGCCCATGTATCATATTAAGAAATCTAACATCACAAGCACAACACCTAACACGACACAACTACTTGTCCTTGCCCACATTCTAGAGGACAAATTTGAAAGCCATTTCAAGAGCTATACTGTCTATGTCCATAAAAGCTGCTCTGCTAGAGTCTACAGAAACCCCACGTGTCTTAAAGATATACCCCTCAAGAACCCCGCATTTCTCCTCAGTGTATTTTTTTTCAAACACATCTCTCAATGAAAGACTGGGTGGCAACAGTGTGACTCTATGCTGCTAGGGGAGGAGCAGAGATCAGTTTGAGCCAATCATCACTTAGGTGTGGGGGGAGCATTCAGTCTCAGAGTTTAAAACCAGAAATGAAGCTAGCGTTACTTCACTACTTAAGATGGCTAAACCTACCTTTTCCTGCTGCTTCCCCTGCAAGCCCCTTTGCACCTCCCTTTGTTCTGCTTTCTGTTGTCATTGATGCTTGCTCTGTTCTGTACCATGTGGTTGGTCTACTGCTACTCTCCCTGCCTTTCCATGCACATGCATGAAAATATATTTCCATGTATGTGCATGGAAAGGCAGGGAGCTCCCAGAACAGAGCCATACCTCCACATATAAGCAGATTCAGCAAACCAATCAAGCAAAAAAGCTCTCAAAAATCTAAATTAAGATCACTTTTTGCAAATATCCATGTAATCATGTAATTTCTTAAAAATTACATGAAATCACATTAAATGTACAGCTCTTTAATCCAATACAGCTCAATTAGGCCTAGATTCTTACATATATACTCATTTACTTTAATTAGCAATTTCCATGTGAAAAGGTATACTGTACGGGCAGTTGTGGAAGTCAGTCCAAGATCAGATCTTGGATGATAATCTTAGAAACTCAATTATATGAGAGGTATAGCCAAATCTGCACCCTGCAGATATTAACTCATGGTTCCCCTGAACAGCACTGAACAGATTTGAGATTTAAATCCCCTAAATGGGAGGAAAAATGTACTTTATGTGGCATTAAACATGATAAAATGGCAAAAAAATAGATATACTCTTAGAGGTGATAGGCTGAGTGATACTGTACACAAAGCATGGCATTATAATTGTTATGGTGTTGCAACACTCTTCCATGTCAATTTTCAGTATAACTGACATAATAAAATATGAAAAGATGACCCTGTCTCCATTGAAATCATTTATTTTATGCTCTGTATAAAAGTGTAAATTGACATTTATTGTGTTTTACGGGACATTCATTTTTTGCTTCCAGAATGGTCCATTGTGGTTGAAATTAGTGATAAAAAGTGATAACATTTTGTTTTGGTTTAGCACGCCTATGCCTATCCCACACCTGCATGCTGAGTGGCTGGCACTTATCACAACATCTCCCTACAGAGAATCTTATACCCCCCTTACCCTCTTCCCCCCTTCCACATACACTTTCACGGTCCGCAACATTTCCTTGTCCTGCTGTATAGCCTACTTGCACTTTGTGCAAAGACAATGTAATTGATTCCCAAATACATGCTTGGAATCACAGTGAGCAGTATAGCTGAAATGGCTTTAGTTCTACTCCAAGGGTCGCTATAACAAAACAGCGGCATGTACCTTTAACAAAATGCAGCGGGGAGGGACAGAGGGTCTATCAGCTGTCAAGTGCCCGTCAGCTCATGTAAATGTGGATGGCTGGCAGAAACACACCGAGGACACCGTGCTCAGGGAGCTGGAAAAAATGTGCATCACTTTTCCAAATCAATCTTCATCGATCCCTGTCAAAGACGGGCTCTTCCAACACACACATACACACTGTACACAGGGTGCCACAGCTCACAACATGGCAACGCAGCAGCGACAGGGCACTGGAATAAACACCAATAATGACAACCGCTGAAAAACAATACATGTTTATTTTACAAGTCGTAAGGGCACATTTGCTTGGTACAAACTGTAAACTAATTACTGTAACAACTGAGAGTTATAATCTTTTAAATCATCTTAATGTAAGCAAATAAATAAATAAACAAATAGTCATCAATACTTGTGCCTCTTAATGTATTGCCCAACACTGGAAATAACAAGTATGTACAGGTTGCTACACACATTAAGGATCTTGAAGATAAAAAGCACTTGTGTTCATCACATCTACATTTTGAATGTTGTACAATACTCTTTCTCAACAACCTCAAACCTTCAATACAGCCTGCAGTTTTGTTATTTGAGTTAAGGTCGTGTCCAGGTACTCAGCTGCTTTCATTTTATTGCCACATAATGTTACGGTGCCTAGACCTGACCAACTGAAGCAACCACGGATCATAACACTGCCTCCAATCCGAACTGCAACTTCATTTTTGGCCAGGCGTGTTTGAGGGGACTGCAGAACTCAAACCATGTCAGTTAGTGGTTTTGAAGCAGCATCATTAAAATAGATCCACCCTCCCAACATCTAGTTTGGTTCTCCTTCTCCATGTCTGTCACTGGAGCACTGAGGAGGGTTTCATTACTGTTGGTTTTGCTTAAGTCGTTGTACTACCTGTCAGAACAGAGATTGAGAGACCATGTTCTGTCACGCTCGCCCTACAGCAATGCGCAGGGCATATTTAGGGAAACAGTTCAACATCACGCATTTCACTCCCGGGATTGTTGCCCGACACTACCCTTCTCAAAAATCTAAGCTATATTGGGAGGGTCACTCGCTGACTTGATAAGTTGACTTGAGGTTTGTACGTGGATCAAAACTACAACTGATCATTCATATCTATCCAAGGAAACGTTAACATCCCTTAAGCTCCCAACTACTGTAACACCAACTTGTCATAAAAACTTAGCTGGCAGTGTCACACAAAATGTATCTGCCTTATTTAGCTCAAATATATGCATTTTGACTTGAGCCACAAATGTGTAAATTCTCAAAATGATGTATCATCATAATAAATACATTTTCAGCATTGCTGCAGGTGTTTGCAGGCTGCAGTAAAGTAACAGCTTTACTAATAAACTCCATCTCTGTTAACGTCCCCATCCTTAATCGAGTCGACTGTCCCTGCTAGGAGCTAAACAGGTGGGAAAAAAGGAGAGACAAAGAAAAGGACATGATGCAGGAAAGACAAGATTGGTGTGTGTGTGTGTGTGTGTGTGTGTTGGGAGGGGGGTCAGCACTGTTGAATTTGCCCCAAGGTAGCCCCCTCACTGCCCCTTCTCAATCTTGACCAATTACATGTGGTTCATTTCATACGGTGTATTTTAGTTCCACTGCGTTTAAAAATAATTGGTGGATGAATTGAAAAAGGAATGTGTAAAGCAGGGGTGGGCAATTATTTTCACTTGGGGGCCACATTGAAGATTTCAGAGAACTTCGCGGGCCACTTTTTTAAGGGCCGCATCCGGCCCCCGGGCCTGACTTTGCCCAGGTCTGGTGTAAAGGAATAGGGAGGGATTATCTGCATAATACAGAACAATAACACATACACCACTTGACGTTAGGACACGCTGTAAATTCTCACCTAATGCTGATTTCTAAAGCAAGAACATGCATAAATTCACATATTATCTAGATCTTCTATCTGGCTTAAAACTGTGCAGAGCAGCAATTGAGCATGTGCAAATAAACATGACATTCACTCGATGTTCACAAGCCAAGTGACATATTGAGCTAATCGCTTTAGCCTTTGTTGGAATTGAGACAGCATTGGATTTTCCACAGCAGGAAAATCTAAAGCCTAGTTCCAATAGCTTCTATTGAATCAGCTCATTTCTTTCTCTGATGTTGGTTAGCTACTGTATCATGGACAGATAACATAAATCTTTTTTATTAATGCCTTTCAGTACTTCAATCATAAATCAATGGGATGAAAAAGTTCCAACATACTTTCTAACATTGTTTTTATGTCTAGATCAACCAGGTACTTACGCACACAACCTATATCCACTGAGGCTCAAATATTTCATCTGATTTTACAGTTGTGAATGAGTAAAGAAACCGAATGTAATACTGTACAATATAATAGAAATATTTAATCTGGGGGATAGAGCAATGAACAACAACAGGCCTCAACAAAAGCCTGATTTAATTTCTAAAGCCATCAGCGAGCAATAACCATGAAAGCCAATCTCCTTCATGAAATTACAAGACAACTCATTAACATTTGGCTATTTAGAGTTAGATAATGTACTAGCATTTTAGGAACAGTAATTCCAAAAAATACCATACTAAATGTACAATTCAATTTGTTTTAAAAGATGCCAGTACATCACATGAACAAATTGTCACAAAAGAGGGATTGACTTAAACAGCACAATTGGCACAAATATACTGGTGCTATTCCACACCAATATGGCCCAGTGACCACCCAGCCTCTGTAAACACTGTCAACTGTCACACCACCGCACAGCATGGCCTTATGCATGAGCAACCTACCAAATCAGATCTCTGGGAGTTCGCAAAAGGTCAAAATGTGCCAATTGCGTTCTGGATGAATGACCTCTGCTGCTCTGCAAGCGCTGACCCTGTACAGTAACAACAGATTGTTTATATCTTTCCCTTTATTTTCCCCCACATAGACATTGATCGCATTTGAAGCCTGCTGAAGCTAGCTGTTGCTATCGTCAAGCAGGTGTTAGACAGTGAGAAACGCAAATGGAGGCTTGTCTGGCATGCGCAAGGAGCTAAGTAAGGGACACTGGAGACGGCAAGGGAGATGGCATGCAAGCAGGGTATAAGGGGGGTAGGGGGCTAAAGACACGAGGCGCTAGTAGGAGTGTAAAGGGCTATGCTGACTGAAGGAGACAGTGAGGAAAAGACAAACAAGTTACAGCAAAAATTACTAGACGGATAGGACGCAGGCCTAACCCAGGCTCAGCCATATTGCTGTGCCTCTCTGGTGGGGAGAGGACAATAAGAGCGGGAAACTACTCAAGGAATTCATTTGAGGTCCTTGAGTAGTACAGCAATAACATAGTCATGTTGTTGCTTATCTCTCACTCCTATTTCGTACATTCCTGAAAGAATTAGGTTGGGAAAGTCTGTTGATACCGTCAGAATAGAGGTTGTTAGTAAGTATGAGGTGTTAAGCTGGGAACTCCCAGTGTTATCACTACCTGTCTTGTGTCTCACTGATTATTATTAATATTACTATTATTCTATTTACACATTTCTCAGCCTCCGCTATGGTTTTGTTTGACTCACAAAATTGTCAGTAAAGGAAGTACTCTCGCTACTGAATACCTCTAAATACTGTTTTCATTTCTCAAATTACATAAAATCTGACATTTACCCAAAGAAAATACTGCAATTACTGATAAAAAATACTGTATCAAAACCAACCAAGTAATTATCTCCCCATGGCATGAAACAATACAAAGCACCTACAGTATACTGTATCAACAAGACAATTTAGCTAAGATTTCCTACATTTATCTCCAATGTAAATAATGTATTTATACTGCATCTCTTTACGATATTAACAATGTTACCATTAGCTGTACAGTACACTGCACATCCATCTTTGTAAAATACAACACACGTAATACATGTGCGTATATATCACTTTTATATTCACATTATGGAACATTTATCAGCAAATCTGACTAAAATTTCTCTAATAAATGCTGACAGTATTTTGCAGATAGTTATATCCATAGTAAAGTGCTGTCACTTTAAAGACATTCTTTAGGTTGTTCCATATTGTTTTTTTTTAACAATCTTAAGGTTTTGCAGTGATTAACACATCCCGTATTCCCTATTCTCAGACACATTTCACCGATGCCTGGTACTTTCCTCATGCTGTTCTCAGCCATGTTCTCTTCCTTTGTGCACACAGTACAGTATATATCCTCGCTGGCCTCAACGCGACAAGGCCTTATGCTGTCCGTTCTGTGTAATGGGATTGATCTTTTCCAGTGTGACCTCAGCGTCACTGTCCATGCTCGCCGAGAGGGTCGGCGAGAGATTCTCCAGGGCATTGTTTACCATCACTAAGCCCGCTTCGCCTATGCCCCCCTCCTTGTGTAACTCCTCCTCCTGAGAGAGGATGCTGTGGGGGATCACGCAGCCGGCCGAATGGCTGCCCTCATTCGGGATGTGACTCTTGGGATGATACTGGGAGTTGCGGTGGGAGACAGGGCATCCCCCATTGTTGTTGATGCTCACGATCTCGATGGCGTTGCCGCCGGGGCAGAGGCGGTGGCAGCCCAGGAGGATGGAGAAGGCCTTGCGGAAGTCTGCATTGAAGGCGTAAATGATGGGGTTGAGGGAGGAGTTGGCCCAGCCAAACCACACAAACACGTCGAAGGTGGTGGAGCTGATGCAGGGCAGGTTGGCGAGTCCATTGGGCAGGTTGGGCTCGCAGAAGGGCACCATGCAGTTGAGGATGAAGAAGGGCAGCCAGCAGCACACAAACACTCCCATGATGACCGAGAGCGTCTTTAAAACTTTGGTTTCTCGCTTGAAGGACATTTTGAAGGAGCTCTCGCTCTCCATGATGCTGCTGTTTCCCATGCTGCTGTGGCGGTGCTTGGCGCTCTCTGCCGCCCTCTCCAGGGCAGAGATCCTCCGGATCTGTTTCTGGGCGATGCGGTAGATGCGGGTGTAGGTGACGATCATAATGGCCACGGGGATGTAGAAGCTGATGAGGGAGGATGAGATGGCGTACGTCCTGTTAAGGCTGGAGTCGCAGTTGTCCGGGGGCAAGTCGCCCGGGTAGGTCCCGTTTAGCTCGGCGTAGCCAGTGGTCCGAGCTTTGTGCCAGTTCAGCTGGACGGGAATGAAGGAGATGAGGATGGAGAGCGTCCACGCCACACTGATCATGAGACACGCCACTCTGGGGGTCATCTTCCGTTCGTAGCGGAACGGGCTGGAGATAGCCCAGTAGCGGTCCACACTTATCACGCACAGGTTCAAGATGGAGGCCGTGGAGCACATGATGTCGAACGCCACCCAGACGTTGCAGAACGAGCCGAACGGCCAAAAGCCCACGATCTCGGTCGTCGCCTTCCAGGGCATGACCAAGATGGCCACCAGGAGGTCGGAGATGGCCAGCGAGATGACAAAAAAGTTGGTGACCTTTGACCTCAAATGTCGAAACTTGGTGACGGCGGCGCAC
The DNA here is from genome assembly GCA_025399935.1 of Amblyopsis rosae. NCBI lineage: Eukaryota > Metazoa > Chordata > Actinopteri > Percopsiformes > Amblyopsidae > Amblyopsis > Amblyopsis rosae. Next base: position 643,984 of record JAODTR010000006.1, on the reverse strand, counting down.
ACGAGCGTGTTGCCCAGCAACGTGGTGAGGATGAGAAGGAAGAGGAAGCATCCCGTCAGGACACGCTTGGACGAGTCTCTCTCCGGTAGCAGCTGTGGGCCGTCTCGGACCGTGGAGAAATTCTGATCCATCGTTTCTCTAACGCTGCTCGTACACAGAGACTGGGGGTGGGTGAGGGGTGGCGTAGAGACTCACCCCATCACATCCCCAGCCCGTTACAGCCGTCCGTGTCTCTCGGGGAGGTGGGGAAGGGGGAGGAGGGAGTTAGACGGAGAGCGTGGCTGGCTGAGAGCTGGCTGGCTGTCTTGGTACCAGCTCTCCCACAGGCTGGGTCAATCCTCTGCTCCTTGCTACTGCCATCATCCTTGCACCAGAGCTCCTATTATTATTTCAGAAGGAAACCTTCAGAAATGAGCCAGCATGTGTCCAGGTCGATAAAATCCTGTAGCAGTGCGTGAAAGGAGACAGCAGTAGTATTTCCATTTGCAGGTGTTCTTGCAAAATGACACTAAGCCAGCGATAGAATTGAATAAAACCTCAGCAAGAGGACAAAATGTCACTCGGTTTGGACAGACTATACTTCACTTATCAGTATCTCTGCAACTTTCACTGTGTAATGTTTTCTCTAGTGTAAGTATACAGATGCTTATGCAGCCAATCATTACACATATAGCAACTCATCAATGACTTTGATCGATCATTTTCGCGCTACATTTATCTGATTTATTTAATGATCCCCGAGGCATGTCCGTTTGATTGTGGTGCAGAGTTGATGTTTCCCCAGAATAATCTTGTTTGTATATTAAACTGCATCCTACGCCTGGCACATTCTCCAGACGGGACCACTGACACGGACATAATCTTCACAGACAAAAACTAAACCGCTTTACGATCACTGGCAGTCCAAAACCAACTGATTGGTAGGCGGGAGATCCATGGAAAAGTCTAATGTATCGACTGATAGAAAACGCAGCATCAATTGCAGTGTCATTATTTAGCACAGTTGATTCCAGATGTGAGGTGAATTTATTTGGTTAATTTGTGTTTCAAAAAAATTAAAGGAAAAAGAAAACGGCATGTCAGTATTAAATAACGTGCCGTTGCAACCGTGAAATTTTCGTATGTAGTCCCGCAGCTGCTCTTAATATCTGGTAATGCGCTCTCGTCTGCGTAACGAGCGCATCCACGAGAAGGTTGACTCGACCTTTCGTTGCGTTTTGGGTTCAGTATAGATCCAAAACTAGATAAACAACGAGACTCCGACCGCCGGACCTAATGACATAGGCTATATGCCAAATCACAATACCGTAGGTTTCATGAATGAGAAAAGGCTCACCGTTTGTGTGTGATAACTCTCCGTCCCTCGGTCTCTCTCTCTCTCTCTCTCTGTCCCTCCCTCCCTCCCTCCCCCGGGACGCCAGGCGGTATTTTATAGTTTGTTAGTTGCTTCTGGAGAAGCACGTCTGTGCAAACCTCTTACTAATTGAAGTACTAAGTTGAAGTCAGAAATATGAGATAGAGAGACAGAGAGAGAGAAAGAGAGAGAGGGAGAGGGCTCGCGATAGAGATCATGGTCAGTCAGTCTCGTTCATTTGTTCTTTTCCTCAAGGGATGTGTTGCGATGGACTCCCTGCTGGTCTGACACATCTGGTTCTCCCTGTTCCATTTCTTGTTTTCATCAGGCAAATTCATCCCCATTGACAGATTAATGGGGAACATAAGTACACCCTGGGCGTTTACTTACCTGTGATTGTCATATTTAAATTAGATAGACCTACACTTTGAGCTAGAACAACCGGATAATATGATTGGGAGTTTAAAATTAGAACTTGTATAGCCAGCAAGCAGCAAACAACGAGGCCATCTACTGGACAAAGATGAAATAGATTATCATGCGCATTATCACTCAATTCATTTATGGACGGCGAGGGGTGTTTTAGTGTTAGAAAAAGGCACAGCAGTGCTGTTCACTTGAAATACGTAGACTATGAACTGCAGCAATCTCAAAAGTCCCGTATCCATCTGTGTGTGGACGTCAATGAGGTTACATCTGTGGTGTGTGTATGTGTGTGCGTGCGTGCGTGTGTGTGTGTGCGCGCGAGCACATGCGTGTGTGTGTGTGAGTAGGCTAATGCAAGCAGACAAGGCAAATGTAAGAGCCAGGTTGTGCATGCTGTCTTTAAAATTCAATCCTAGACCATGTCACATATACACATTTGCGCACCCCCACACAGCCTATACACATATGCCTACACATTATGGGTTCTCTCTCGCTCTCTCTCTCTCTCTCATACACACACACACACAACCAGCCATGCAGGGAAATGTATGTCTTCTTCAAAAAACAAAGAATATAATGGAATACAACACGCAACAAGTAAAATGGCAGAATATAATGGTGGTCAAAATTTATATTATTTTCTGACAAGCATATTGTTTGATAGTATCCAACCAGACATATTTTCATCTATGTAAAACAAAATGTTAAATGTAAACATTTAAAACATGTTTAGCTCGGTTGACCTGCAGAAGCCTGTTAAATGAAACACTAATAATTTATGCTCATCTGCACTGAGCAATTTGAAGCTCAGACACTGCGATCCTAGCCAACTCTGAGCCGCTAACATTGTAGCTGCTGAGATTGTGCTCCCCCAACTCCAGTGGTATTAACGTTTTCTCTTTGCTCTCCAAACATCCTTGGCTGTCCTGATGATACATAATAATCTACTCAGCATAGGCAACTGACTCATGCTCCATCAAGAACGCTGACATCATGGCACAGCATTTGTTGAAACAGCCTACACAGTTGACTTTGACAGTTTCAGTTTGAAGGGTCACCAAACAACATTGTAAAACCAAAGGGGGATGATAATACACTATTAATTCTTTATTATAGCTATTACAATTATTATTATTATTATTATTATTATTATTATATATCTGCCATCTGCATGCTAATCAATATGTCAGAATTGGCACTGCTGTATCTTGCAGTAGGTGTCAGAGGTTTTTAATGGTAAAACACCTCACAAGACCTAGAAAAACATGTGGTCCAAGGCATGTCCATGTTATCAGTGCTAAGTTTAACATAAAGTCTAAATGCAAAACAATGGAAGTTAATCAAATAAGAGACCAGTACCAAATTAAAGGTTGAGTCAGCGATCCTATAATACACTTCTGTCAAATTCAGCAAATATCTCCTCATGGTGCGCTAGCTGCCCGTTGTATTTCCAAATTTGAGGGCGGAGCTTCTGAGGCAGCGCCATTGAAGGGAGAGGTGTTTTTTTGTTTCGCTAGAGTTCAAACATTAATGTTTCTCCAGCATAACTGACTCCAGAGTACTCTGTTTTGTCCAGTCTGCTATGAAAATATTAAGCTCCTTAGGGGAAATAACTGCCTGTGTGGTTTATCTCGTTGTGTTGCCAAGAACCACCAGTTTGACTGTTACCGTTTGAAAACTGAGCTCTCAAGCTGAGCTCTGAAGCAAACTATTTGATTCAGAGGCCACCAATCAGGTTCCAGGTGTTAAAAAGCATTTTGCGTGTGTGTGTGCTTGTGCGTGTGTGTATGAGAGTTGAGTGAGTGAGTGAGAATGTTATTCTGTGTGTTCATTGGCTCGGGTTGAATTGGTTATATAGCAAACAACAATGTTCAACTTCAAAGAAAAATAAAAGACTCCTTCCACCCGCAAAGTTGTCATCTATTGCAACTGTAGTATCAGTGTTTACAGAGCGGTTCTCTCTATCTCTCTGTATCTCTCTCTCTCTCTCTGCCCAAAATCCTTTGTCACATGTGACATCCATCAAGCCACAGGTTGTAGTCGATCCTACAGCCACTGTCTGACACTGACATGAGCAATAAAGTGTTTTGCACTTTGCGTGCAGACACAAACACACTCCCACATAGGCTAGTGTATACAATCGTAGAACAGATTCAGAAATAATTACTTACAAAGCATTCGAGGCAAAAATATAACTATTTATATTGTCACCTCCAATCGAAGCTGGAGTAACAACCTATGCTTGTGTACTGCATTTGTGTGTTCTAGCAGAATAAGCTTGTTACTGGTTTCATAGGACCATCAAAATAACCTCAGTGACTCATTTGGCTTCCATTTGTCAATTTTGTTTCAGCTCTCCTAGGAAATACAAAGCTATTTCTTTCAGTAAATAAGATAATTGCAACTATTGAGCCAGGCACTGTTAAGGGCAACAAGAGGAGAAAATTACCAATCGATGGGAGTCAATACTTTTATCAAGTGTTTAAAGATGGTTCAACTACTTTAACTTAGTACTTTGTGTATAATTAGTTCTATAAAACTATTTAAGTGAGTGATTAATTTGTTTTAATTAGATTTGTTATGCCCTTACCCATGGGCAATATTAGCATACAGGCAACATTACTGCGGGCTATTAAACAAATACACATATACTCATAAATGGATGCATTTACTTTCCTTCTGAACCCTCACTCTCTCTTTGTAATCATATCTTCATGATGTCAGTTATAACATACATCATCATATGACGCACTTGGACACATCATCAGTGATGTAACCTGAGGTCATTGAGTGTTTCGGGTCTTTCAACAATCATACACTCTCAACCAGGCGACCCAGCCAGCGTTGATCAAGCCCTAGCTTGTGTCCAAGTGGCCTGTGTAACCCACGGCTCTCCCCTCTTAATCCACAGCCATCTACAGTAGAAGCCTTTTCTGCGGGCCCTGTGCTGTTTTGATGGCTTTTCTACATTGCAGTCATGTGATGCCTAGGAGCTTAAGGGCCCATGATTGGCCAGAAAGCCCTCTGCAGCCCACCTCAATAGGGACACATTTTGCCCTCCATCCCTGCTTCCGGCACTCGTTAACTAGGTCCCCATGCTTGGCCCTCTTCCTCTCATAAGCTTCCTCAAGCGTATTAATCCATTGCAGTCACCACTGCAATTCTGGGAATTTGAGCTGCTTCCACAGGTCGACTATCAGCTGCCAATCTCGTGCAGTGGTCAGGAGCCCACCTGATGCCCTCAAAATCAAACTGTGCTGACCATCTGTCAAGAGTGGCACTTATAAAAGTAGTTCTTCGCTCATTAAGAGCTTGGGGCACTAGTCACACACAAGGCTCACCAGACTTTTAAATTATGAACATTAAATGTCTAACATAAACCCTTGCTGCCTAAATAGTAGACACTGGAAAAGTACAGCTTCAGCTAAACTGCATAACAGCAGGTGGGTTGAACACACAGGAGGTATAGGACACCAAAAAGAAGAATTAGGTTAGTTAGCGAGCTATGTTGTGTTTGATTTATCTAACGGGTGCACACAACCCAGCACCAAATGTACAGAGATTTATAGGAACACATTTGGAAGAGGGGTGCCCTGTTACATAAATCAAAAAAAGCATAACTGGGAAGCCACCTCATTTGGTTTTATACAGTACAGTATACCCACCTGGATCCAAGAGTTCTAGTTCTGTTTAATTGCCACACAAATAAAATACAAACTAAGCCACGCTGGTCATTGTCACCGTTTCCCCATTAGGCCAGAGTTATGCTGCATTTTCTAATCTGTTTTGTGCATGTAAAATCCAGGGGTACTTTCACTGAGATTATCTTTCACAATACTGGTGGATTCGAATGGCTGGCTGGACCTTATGACCTATATTAATTAGAGTTATTAATAAAGATAAGCCCTTATATATACTAATAATGTATGCAATGTACTATCTTCATATCACAACAGACTTCTACTAGGACTAAATGAAGTCCACTATTTGTTCCCCAGATCAATTAGATTCTCATCCCCCAGAAGAAGGGGGGGCAGCCAATTCATTCAGACCAGACAAGCCTTTACACCCTCCCACCCTCCAATATACATTTAAAGTGTTTCCCGCCATTTGCATCCAGCCATTTGCAAACAAGCCTTTGTTGTAACTTCTTAAAAACACAAGCCCCCAAAACAATATTACCTCTCAGGTCTGTTAGTCTGACAGATGGTCAAGATCCAGTGTGGAACACACTGCAGGGGGCCGATGCCAAGACATCTGTATCTTATTCACTCACCTCAAGACATGAGACTTTCCCTTATCATCATCATCATCATCATCCTCACTGTTAAGTTAGCCAATAGAATTTAAGACAGTGCCAGCCCCCAGTTCTCTCCTGTATAAAACATGCCCATTTCTGATATGTGGACGCTTCTTGGTGGTGTTACCCTGGACCAACTGACTGGGTGTGCTCTCTGTCTCTTTTCCTCTGCTTCTGTCTTGGTCATTATACCATGGTATGCTGTATCTTGAGTAATATTTCTATGCATGTTGCTACTTGCCTCATAGTAACTTTTTGTTAACTTTAAACTACAATTCAAACTGTTATACATTTTTATAATAATATTCACACCATTTCGATTAATTAAATATACAATTGTGAACAACAAACGATCTGGGACACTTCATTGGAGTTTTGAAAATTAGTCTCCATCAATACTGACAGGTTTCTATTCAGAAAGATGTGATCACTTTTAAGTGGATATTATGCAAATACTTTTTATACAGTACATTCAGTAACATTGTGTCATACTGTATTGGATGCTTTGCTTTCGATGAATGATATCACATTGCATGGCATGGCGAATAGTTAGACATGACCTTGACACAGACAGTATTTACAAAGCTTTTAGAAAAGACTTGCTTGAAGCCTCTCACATTTACCTTGGTTTATTTAAAACATTGTTTGGTTGAGCCAGATGGCTAAAGCATCTTCGTGGCGACTTCAAATCTCAGCGATGGTTGCAGAGTAAGAGCCGAACGTTATGAAATGGCACTTGCATTTCACTCTTCCTCTCTCGTTTTTTTTCCCAGAAGGCACAAACAAAAATGACAGTGTGCACTATTGTCAAAGGACAAATTGAGAATATACTCCTTTAAGATATATAAACATAATCCTATAAAAGTTGTGCTATAATATAGATATCTAACCGAGTGTTAGGCTTATTTGTCACAGCTGAACTATTCAAATGTGACATGACTGTTTTGTGAAGCTTTACAGTATGTTATGCACAATATAAGGCGTTGTTAAATTCAGTAGGTTTGGTGATAACCTGCTTTGCTCAAAACCATAGCCAGCGGCTGTTAGTGGGATGGTATAGGCCAGAGGGGATGCATTAAACATAATCAGGCATGAGCAATGAAAGGTGAAATGGCAGACTTGCATGGGAAATCATTTCCTGGAAGTGCTCAATGGGAAATGCTACAAAGGCACACTATCTTCACCTGCTAGCTTCTTATTGTATTTCATCACAACAACAGAATGAGAAGCGACTTGACTTGCGAGGGGACCTGGAAATGTCGCATGAGGAAATAATTGCTCCCTGTAAGAGTGTGGGTTGTAGATCATCTCAGCTCTGTGATCACCTGATGTGGAGCAGGTGCACATTGCACCAGACATGAAACACACACAAAGGGAGACTGTACAGTTGATGCCCACACACATTTAAACAGACAATCACTCTCCATACCGTGTGCATGTATATTTATCCAATGTAAATTATGAATGTGTCTGCAAATGTTGTCTGTTTCAACAGCAAAAGTAAGACAAAGATAACTCCTATTATTTTTGCTCTCACAAAGACGAAGAGCTGTGCATTTCATTTAACCCAAATTCTCCTATGCTGTCATTTTACATGCATTTTGCGGTTTTAATTGTTTTAAAACATCTGCAATCTCCTGTGGGATGTTAAAGGCAGGTACAGTCATTCGCCTCAATAATTCAAGCTCAAATCAAAACATTAACGCTCTGCGGGGGCGCCTCACACGTATAAATGCAGTGTAAAGCAAAGCGTAGTGCTACGGCTTACTATTTACAGAACCAGGGCTGTGTGGAAGAATTCCATAATATCTTCAACGCGCACAGAGAACGGTAAGATAGCGAAATGCGAGGAGATATTTGTTTAATTTGACAAAAAGTGTATTTGCTTACATTTACCTTGCAATAGCTGACTATACCTGTGTTCTATATAAACATAAAGCAGCATTCTGTTGACAACCCCCACACCCTCCCACTCATATTCTCAGTTTTGTGGTGGCAATATTTCAACGGCTGTGTCCTTCCAGGTAACTACTCCATCACAGCACACTGTGCTGTGATCCATCAAAGCACAACAAAGTATTGTTTATTATATGATACGTTCTACTGCCCTGCATGTTTTAGATGCCTCCCTGCTCCAACACATAGGGTTGCCAACTTTCTCTCTACCAAAAAAGGGACACCATGCCATGCCAAATTTTGACAGATGCACGGTACGATGGCGATATGGTGTTTTTATTCTTTAATAGGAAAGGTAACCATATTGGTTTGCTTTTGGTTTTGCTTTTTACTGTATCATTATTAGGGGTGGGTAGAGTAGCATACTGAAAATATCCCACATAGCAAAGTTGGTCTGGCATAGTGACGGGCCACACATGCCACTTAGCCCACATACCTCAATGAATGATGGTCCTTATGCATCCAACGATAGGTAAACTGGCCACTACCACTACTCTGTATGACAGAGGGTACTGTAGCTGTCGCCAGTGCAGCCAAGCACTGGGAGCTGGGATGCAGGGCATCAATGCTACAAAACAGATTCGCCCTTTCATAATTAAGAACCGTTCATCGCAGCCAAGTAATATGCTAAATTATCCCACTCATGGTTTCAGGAGAAAAAAAAATGCCCCTCCTAAATACATATGTTTTAATGACATCTGCTTATTTTGCCTAATATTATACTTACATATTATATTATATTTACGACATTTGGCAGATGCTTTTATCCAAAGCGACTTACATGTTCATGTAGTATATTTGTCAGTAGTTGGACTGGTCATATACCAGCAATTATAAGCAAACAATATTCTAAATAGAACAAATGCAGCATAATGTCATTATACCTATTACCACATAGTCAAACATATAAAGTTCAATAGGTAATGGCCTAGCTAATAAAGTTCATACATTTTTAAAAATTTTAAATAAATAGTAATATACTATTATATAATACTATCATACTTGTCACGGTAAGCTAATGCAATGCATTCTGATAATTGTTTTATTTGACTGTAGGACAAGACCGGCCACACATATATGGCCCACATCATGTGGGCCAGATACGTTGGTCAGTATCTGGCCCACATGTTGCCTGCTGCATTAGAGCCAGTGCCAGCTTCATGCCAGATGTAGGCCAAATATGTCTGCTATGTGGGATATAGGCTACTCAAATAGGCTAAAGTACTATTAGCCAGCTCCCATAAAAAATAAAAAATATAGTAGAATTTCAGAAATCTACTCAAATAAATGTAAAAAGGTACATGGTTAATCCTTTTAAATGTAGTTTAAGAAAAGCATGTTCAGTGACCCTTCACTAAGTCCCTCTCCCTGTCCAATGGTTTTAGAACAAGACCATTTTTTTTTATATTCAAAATGATAACAAGCTACAACGAGCCAGATGTGTTGGCGAAGGGAGACATCTAATGGTGCTTTTAGATGACTTGCTTAGATGGCTTGCTTAGAGCAGCACTTTAACTCAATCAATCACAATTGTTCAAATCATGCGGTCTGATATTGTTTGATGATCTTGCCGGCTGTAGCATTTCCAATCGAACTCAAGAGCGGTTCATTTGCAGTAAGAACACAATAAGCCCAGTAAAGCAGGACAACTTACCCAAAGAATGCCTAACATAATATTCTTCACTGTCGATACTAGCTTGAGACATCCAAATAGTTGGGTCAGTTCAAATCTGGCAGTAGATATTCTCGATGGGGTTTTGACAACCCAAAGATTGCATACAATGCCGATGTTAATTGCCCTGTTTCCAAAAAAATGTCCCTTCTAAAAATGTCACTTCTAGAAAATTCTCCTGTTACAATTTTTACAAACTTATTTTCGAGTTTGAGGAGGCAAAAAAGTTGAACACTAATTAATACGACATTTGACAACACTGCCTGTATACAAAAAACTGTGTGCGTATTAGAGATGTCCATAGCGATTAATTTCCCTTTCAGTTAAATGAAAATTACAATTTAAGACTAGTCGAAAATCAATCCTTACCAACTCCATTTGCAATGTCAACAGATTGTTTTGCGTGTTTCATGTGCAGGCTGTCAGGCAGGAGAAACTAACTGAGCCACTACGGTACTTTAACCGACTAGCGATGGTCCCAGCATTTAACCATTAAACCGACTAATCGTGCACATCCCTAGTGCTCGTGCAAACCCGCAGTGGCGGCTGGGAAACCCCCGCAGCCGCCGCGAGTCGGGGGGCCTCGCCCTGCAAAGAAAAAAACAGACTAGGCCGCAGCTGTGTAGCCACGGGTGGGCGTGGGAGTGCGACTGTCACCTAATTAGAACCACAATTTTTTGATGTTAAGATAAACACTTAACACGTGTTTGTATTAGTAATCAGTCGCCACATATTATATTTTAAATATCAATAGTTATTTAATAATCAACAGGGAGATGTTGTAATCCAGTGTCCATGTCTGCTATGTCATCTATGAAAGTACATTGTATGAATTAACCTTGAATAAATTGCATAGTTTCACATTCAGGTTGGGAAAAAAATAAATGTTCTATTTAAAAAGTATCCTCATATCCTGGCAAATAGCTGATATCTGAGCTTATGAATTTAATGCATTTTTCTTTAAATGTTATATGGTAAATGGACTGCATTTATATAGCACTTTTCTCACCTTGACCTATTCATACACACAAAATCACTTGACAGAGGGTCACTTTCGCTAGTGCTGCGTAAGTGCCTGCTGATGGGTTTTCTCTTAGTTTCATTGTGGTTAAATCTACCTGCTCACCAAGATATGTAACTTCTGAACATCGCTAGTCAGGGGAAGTGTGGAGCTGCCATTATATTTTTCCTTGTTCAGACTGGATAAGGCAGGATGAGAGACAAATTCAGACCACTTGGTATCATACAGTTTCTGAAAATGTATAATGGAATCCACGCCTTCTTGGTCCTCTTCCACAAATGCACGACACATGATCAGGTCACTAATATTTCTGAGAGAATGCACAATCTTATAGGCCAAACTTGGAGATTTGTATGCGTCGTTTTGGTGATCAAAACCTGAAACTTCCCTGGTTAGTGTACTGAAATTGCTTGGTTTTATAGCATCTTCCATGTTATGAATTTTACTTGTGTGACGTAAAGTCACTAGTAACTTCCCAAGCTCCCTTACTTTCTGCCTTATATATTGATGGTTTGATGGGTAATTCCCATGCTTATTATAAAGCGACTGGGCAAACTGCATCAAGTAATGGTCGTTCTTTACTGCAGAGGATACATCATCCTTTTGCATTTTCCCCAGTACTGAAAAAAGGCCATGTGAAATTGGTTGGGACAATATAGATCGAGAGGTTGCTACATGGATGACTCTTTGCCTCACCTTGGGTCCATCTTCCACACTCTCTTCAGGTCTTAGGGGGCATCTTTTCATATGTTTCCAAAGTTCTATTTTTGCGAACATACCCTTACAGTGCAAACAGTAATCGTATACCTCAAAGCTGCTGCTCAATTTTGAGGTCCTTTTCACTTTCAGACAACCTGACCAGTTGTTTGCACTTTTGAGTTGTGCTTGAAGTTGCCCAGATTTCGAAATTTTTCAAGAAGTAACTGTCTGCCCTTTGATGTGCTGGGGAGTTGGAGTGCCCATTCAATTTCAGAATTTTCATTAACATGAGTCCTGAAATGACGTGAAATCTTTTTTTGAGGTTTTTCACACACAAAACAATAATTTACTTCGCTTTTGGCTTCTCTAATTTTTCCTTTTTAAATTTTAGATTTTCTTAGGACATGCGTATCTACTGCACCCTTGCTGTGTTCTGTTTCAGGAAGTTGTGAGATTTCTGGTTTAATACACATATCTTCAACTCCTGTGTAGTCACTTTGGGTGTCATCTGTAGTTCTTTGCTCAGACGGTACATCCTTTTGATCACTGATTTCCCCAGAGTAATTTTGGATGTCTCCAGCTTTTCCATGTTCAGACTGAGTAACCTTTAAATCTAGCATATTAGTAACATACCATATGACTGGTGGGTTTCTGGTTTGTTCATCAAACTCTAGGCTTAACCCTGATTCTGATGCAGTTTCTGGAATGTTCTCTTTGCCGGATGAGTCTTCAGTCTATAAAGTACAGATATAAATAAATAATAGGAGTGCTAGTGAAAATAATGTTAAAGGATGCCAAAAATGTGATACTACATAAATGTTCACTAACATCTAATACCCAGTCCTCTGAGATGTTCTGGAGACTTTATACCATATACAAAGCAACATATGTTCTGGGCTATTACTTCTACTACAGTACTAACACAGGATTTAAATTAGATCACAAATAACAAGTTTTCTTATACCAGGATGTCATGGCAAAAATCTGAAATGAAACTGAAGATTGCCAACTCCCAGTGTTTGAAACACTTTGGAAGGATCTGGGTGGTTAATGATGACTGTCCATACTGGTTAGAAGACCTTACATTAGCACCTATTTATTAATAAATTATATTGACAAATGTGGTTTTATGTGAACACATTTATCATATTACATCTAACCATTGCTACACCCAGGTAGTCTTCAGTTCTATTCACACTAACCTCATATGCAGAGCAAGCTGGTGTCACACTGTAGGGCTGACTCTCAGATATCAATCCCTTCTCTGTAGAAGATAACAGGAGAGATATGAATGCAGAGGGCTTTGGATCAATCCATCAGCAATCACACCATGGACACAACACAATTTTTAAATTAACACCCCCAATAGTTGATACGTGCATCCTTACTGAGATAGAACCATTGAGCTAAGAGAGAGTGGGTTTGTATTCACAACCAATCTCAGAACCCAACAGCTCAATCGTCAGCAATTATGTAGTAGAGATGCAGATTTTTGTCTTTTTTAAGACTCAATTTTACTTCATTCAATGAAAGGACTAGTTCAAAATACTTGTTCACCAAATCTGCGTGTGAAATAAATGTGCTTTAATTTTCACAATGGTACAGCAGTGATATAAGGTACAAAGTTATGGTCCATTATTGGAAATGGGTAAGTCACAATGCATTGGAACCACTATAAAAAAACAAAATTTTACAAAAAGAATGTGAAATCACCCAGTAATGTAACCACATAACTATGGTTGTGGGACAATTTGGTTATGGGAGCTAAATAACTTAAAAGAGTCATTTAATGCTGCTTTTCACTTGTTGACACAGTTCCTTGACTTCTCAATGCAATGTAGTTGACAAGCTTATGTGAAAATACCATATAGTTTAGGTGGAATAGCACATACATACACATACAACAACCCTTTAGATAACGGTATTATTTCAGTGACTGTTGCTTTAAATTTAACAAGTCACTGCCCACCCCGCCCCGAATTCTACCCACCTGTGTTGACGTGCGGTTACGACTACTTTACTGGTAGTACCGGTGCAGGCTACTCAAACGCAGTTTAAACAGTTTTATGGGTTTGGGACCACATATGGTTTATTTTCAGCAGTGTTTTCAAGGTGTTAATATTGCGCATGAATTCCGCCTCGCCATCCAGACTACAGTAAAGGATACAGGTGGCAGAATGTAGTTCATTGTTGTTCATTTCAACAACACAGCAGCAGCTTGGTCACACAGCCTTGTGTAGGAACGGTGTTACATTTTGACAATAGGTGGGTAGCTGCTAGCTGCTAGCAACAACACAAAGTGATAGGCTATTCGGTTAACAAAGAAACGTTCAAATTAAACAAATACATATTCTATCTTTGTTAATATCATGGATGTATCGTTAAATGTTTTGTATGATATGACTGATCATAGACCCAAATAAAAATATTACTACTTGCGGTACCAAAAACGGCAATCCGTTTACAGCAGGGAATACAATTTCTGTATGATAAAGATGCACTTTCGTGTCAATGTGCAATGTTTAGGTTAAGTAAATCAGCACATTATTTAAGCAGCCTGTTTCTAATCCGTTTACAGATTAGAAAGGTATGACCAACCACCGGGAGCAGTTGGGGGTAGTGGGTTAGGCATCTTGCTCAAGGATGCTTACAGGTAGGACAACACCGGGGCTTGCACCCACAATCTTCCAGCTGGGAGCCCAACACCCAGACCACTTGACCATCCTGTCGCCCCGCCTTTTAGGTGGGAACGTCTCGGGATCCCCCAGTCAGAGTTTGGGGTCCCTTGCTGGAGCTGCTGTCCCCGTAACCCGACTCCGGATAAGCGGTAGAAGATGGATGCAAACTACTGCTTTCTATGTAAAGATATACTGGAATAATTAAAATGTTCTAATCAAACCTAATCTTTTAATTTACATAGGCCATCTGATCTGGTACTGTTAGCATAGCACAGCGCATTTGTGGCAGATTGTTTTGCTAAAATGCTGGTGTGCTTAGTGTGACATATAGTGGCAGAAAGTCAAATCTACAGGGTGAACATAAAGGGCAGAAAAAAACAAAAAAAACTGTGGCTCAAAAACCAAGATATGAACTGAACCATTTGTTTGGTGTTAACAGTCTGAGTCATCCTGGACTTTACAATATCAGAAGAATGAGGATGTTCCTCACAAGAGAAGTGACAACTCCCGGTTGTGAATTCTCACTTACAAGGCAGTAAAGAGAACTGCCCTGAGCTACTGTCAAGCATCGTTCCTGTTCCATGCCCTAGAAGAGCACTTTGTTCTACCACCTTGGCTGGCACTGCCGTTGCTACGAGGTCTCTAGCTTGATCGAACTCTTGACTGTTTTCTGCCCTGACACCACAATGGTAGAAACTATCTTCCGGCAACAGTCAGGACTCCTGAAATATTAACCATCTTCTGCAAGACACACCTCTTCACAATCAAGACATTAAAACACATTCAGTGTAGAAATCAACCTTTAATCAATTATAATTCTGAAAAAAATGCATCAAGTTAAATGAACCCGTTTAAAAAAATAAAAAAGTCAACTTTAAAATTAAAATATACAACTTCATCTGTTTTGCTAAGACGTGAACGTATATGTCAAATGTGGAGCAACAATAAGCTGTTTGTAAAAAGCAGTTTGTGTGATGTGCAGTCTGTACTGGTTTGGTGTTGTTCGTGTTGCCAGGCGGGTGAGGCACGCAGATGGACCCAGTGCCATCATCGCGGAGCAGTGCTGGATCCACAGGTTGCTCATTACAAATGACAAATTATAACATTATTTCCACTGTATTTTCTTTTTGTTGGCCTTAATTCGGTTATAAACATAATATTTAAGGTTATGCCAGTCCCGGTTCTTAAGAGCTGGTTCCGCCTTTAGGCACTTCTCACAATCTGCCTTTGCGGGAACAATACAAGATGTGATGAACTTCTTCAAGTGCTTTTCTACTGCCTGCACCTCAGTCTGTTTCCAGGGTTTCCTTTCATAAGGAGCTTTACCTTGAAATGGTGAGAGAAACATGTAATCAAAAAGATACCTTTACAAAGTTTACATGCTACCAAAATTTTTTACTCTCAAGTGTTGTGCCACCTGAAACATTCTACAGTAGGTTAGAACTTATATCTACCCATTAGGGGGGTGTAACGATTCTGAAACCGAAACCGCGATACAAATGTCGACGGTTGTGTGTCGTGGTTCCGGAATACAGAACCGCACACAGACACACACAGACACACACCCAACCTGCTACAGATGCAGCCTGTTGAGCTCTCATATATGTTTCTACTTTAATTAAACAACAATTTTCATTTCACATTTTGCTCAACACTAGATTAGAACCACTCCGGGAACCATCACCTTATCGTGGTGGAGAGGTTTGGGTGCCCCCATGAACCTGAGGGCTGTGTTGTCTGGAGCC